>RCUC01139582.1:0-54377 GCA_003697995.1 Taxidea taxus jeffersonii
AAAAAAAAAAAAAACACCTGATAGGGCGGCGCCTGGGTGGTTCAGTGGGTTAAAGCCACTACCTTTGGCTCAGGTCATGATCTCAGGGTCCTGGGATGGAGTCCCACATCTGGCTTTCTGCTCAGCAGGGAGCCTGCTTCCCTTCCTCTCTCTCTGCCTGCCTCTCTGCCTACTTGTGATCTCTGTCTGCCAAATAAATAAATAAAATCTTAAAAAAACCTGATAGGTATTAATAATAGAAAACAATACAAGTAATGTAAAATTAACTGCCGATGTGTGGGTCTGAGAATGAAAGGACAGCAATGGTAGATTTAATGATATTTAAATCATGAAATGTTGTAAAATGAATGAAATCACTTATGGAATGATATTTTAAAGTGAATGAGAGTTAATAAAACTTATAAATAATAGGCAAAATATTTTATCAGTTAATAGTACAGATTAAATGTAATAGTGTTTTTAAAAAAACAACAGGAAAAAAAGCCTGAGTAACAGCCTCACTGGGGCATTCCATACTTAGTCACAGACAAACTGATTTTAAATGATTCTCAAAAATCAAAGATGGATTTTATAAGAATATTTTATAATTTTTGAAGACATAACACATTATGCAGAAATCACTGGAAAGAAAAAAATATAATTTTCCTTGTACTGCTATCACAATTGCATTGAATCAAAATCTGAAAGTTCTATCATTTCCATTTTAAATAATTTTCAAAGAAGGCCAGAAAACAGAGTCGGATGTGACCCTCTCTCCTATACTGAGCAATACAAACAGGAAATGGAAAAAGGGACATTGACGAGCTCTCTCATGCCCATATATAAAAATCTCACACTGGAGTTTTGCAGGGAGATAGCATTGTGTCTCTGATATGTAACCCAGAGAAGGGAAAAAAAGAAAAAAAGAAAAATTTTCAAAAGAACAGATCCTAATATGAAGGAATCTTGCATTTGATGAAAAGAAAAAAAAATAACATATTTTAAAACATTCAAGGAACAGAAAGAATTAAAATAAAACAGAAAGATTAAAGTTGAAAGAGTTAATTAAAGAAAATGACGTCTCTAAATAGTGAAGTAATATCTCAGATATTAATAATTGTTTTACAATGAGAGCAACTTTTAAAAATCTTAAACTTCCATATGAAGTTTTACTAGATAAATGCTTCTGTGAGTGACTTCTGTTCAACGCTGGGGTTGAGAGACATTTTGTCCTGTAGGCTGGGCATTATTTTTCTGCACAATGTCTCCTTTTTACTTACAGTCATTCATCTTGTGAAAATAAATACTTCTGTCCCCTTTGATTTACACACACTCTCACTTGCACAATTCAACCTATTACTACTGTTAACATTAATTATCAAAACTGTGAAATGCATAAACCTGATGATTCACAGACAGGTACCCCTGGGGCCAATAATGAATTATATATTAATAAAAAATAATAAAAATATTGTATGTGATCACTTTTACAAGATGATACGGGTGTGGCTGAAGTTCTACCAAGAAGTTTATAATGGAGTGCCTTCTCTCTGTTCACTGAGACGGTGTCTCACCCTAAGCATTATCAGTGAAATTAGATGCATGGGCAAAGAAAGTGAGTTATCCGGTCATGCCTGATTTCCTCTGGCAAGTCTGCACCATATGAGGGCCAGAAGCCACAGTTCCAAGAAGGGCGATGACAGGAATTTCTAGACTCACATATCCCGAAGTCCAGAAGTGGGTTTCCCAGGAATGATGAACTCTGGAGCCCCGTTCCCCTGCTCTGCCATTCTGATTCCGGGATGTCTTCCTCTTGGACAGAGAGCTGTCACACTTCCCAGCATGCACAGGCACCCAGGAGAAAGAGTGGCATGTTTTAGAACAAGTCTTTATTGAGGAAGAAAATCTCTCCTGGAACTTCCTCAGTAAACTTCTTAAGACAATGGACAAAGATGGGTGACTTGCAGGTCTCAGGAACTCCCTGGCCAGGGGAGCTGATTTAAGTTGATCTTGGTTTCCATGCACGTTTCTTATAAGGTAAGAGATGGTGGTGCTGTGGGAGGGGATGCAATGTGTGGGCAGCTGGTCCTATCTGTCACATCGAATAAACTAACTTTTTTTTTTTTTTTAGCAGAAGATGATTTATGCTAAAATTTTAGCATAAAATATTCTTTTGCTTCTTTTCATTCTGAAATGTGTAACTGTGACTTGGTCATTTAATAAATAGATGTATGTTATAGGACTAGAGATACAAATTGAAATGGGGAAGGGGGGGCCTGGGAAAGTACGTCTGAAAAAATTCTCAAAAATCCCTATATATCAAGGAATAGCCTATGTCTACAGTAGCCAAGTGTTCACATATGACCAGCCTGGACCACTAATTAATTACCTGACACAAATCCAGATACACGTCACCACCTCCTGCCCTGTGAACTTCATGGATAAAATGCTTTATCATCCTTAAAAACAGATTTTTTTTTTTTTTTTAGATTTTATTTATTTATTTAACAGAGAGAGATGACAAGTAGGCAGAGAGGCAGGCAGAGAGGGAAGAAGGGGAGCAGGCTGAGCAGAGAGCCCGATGCGGGGCTCATTCCCAGGAGCCTGGGATCATGACCTGAGCCAAAGGCAGAGGCTTTAACCTACCGAACCACCCAGGCACACACACACACACACACACGTTTTTTTTAATTAAATATTTAACCTTGAAGCCACACCTGTTATAGTCTTTTTGGCCAAAGCATGCATAGGTAGGTAGGTAGATAGACAGATAGATACTCAGTCTCATAGATCATAAACCCAATATTTTCTGTCCTTGAAAGGGCCCCATGCCAGGGAAGGGATGCAATTCATCCTTTAAACCAGCCTCTCAAGGACACATCTACACACACAGTAGAAATCCAGGGAAAAACTTTCCCCAAGAAATGCTCGTTGTGAAAATATGTCATTGAGACAAATCTGTTGGATTCCACTGTTTCCAGGGCAAGGTATGAGCAGCCCCCTGAGGGGAGACTTCTGTATTCCTGTAAGGCCCACCCACTAGGTCTTAGAGACCACATTTCTGATCTCACAGAGGAGGACCAGGATTCAAGCAGAAGTTTATGAGGCCTCCTTACGTCTGACCTCAACGGTGTTTGTGTGGATGCCATATGCCCTCCCTGGGCCTCAGGGTTGCCGCCAGCTGGGGATGGTTCATTTGCTTTGTCTCTCTCCATCTTACCAGCACATTATTGAGGTTTGGAAGGCAACTGGTTGGGTTTTAGCTGTACCCATAAGTAGGAGCCCCTCTCACCTGTCACCTTTGGCTATAGCCACTTGTTCTCTTCGATTGACGTTAAAAGTCTGAGGTTAGAGCTGTGTTTATAACCCTGGCCTATCCCACCAGTCTCCCCCTTGAAGAAGAAATGTTCCTTCTCCAGGATGTTGAATTAAGGGGAGACGCTCTGCCCCCTTCAACTGCATCCTGTCTGGAAGGGTGCCAACCCCTCACTGGTGCTGGTCTTCCTCTCTGCAGATTCACTGAGGAAGACAATTCCTGGTTCGCTTGGCTCTGGGCCAGTTTACTGGAACAGGCTCTGCTCCTCTTATTTCTTATTTATTTGTTTATTGAGGATGAGGTGAAGTGAGGTGTGGAGGTAAAGCAAATACACGATAATAAATCTAACTCTGGACAATAGTAAGAATTGAACTTAGAAGGATAATCAATTATGGAGTTGGAATGAGAAGATAGGTCCATTCAATTCCAAAGCACACTGAACCACTGAACTAGCTCACACTCCAGAGGCCTGTAAATAAAGAATCTCATTTTTAAGTGCTCATAGATTTGCTGACAACATACAAGGAAAGAGTAGTCCACTGGCTGTCTTCTTTATTTTTTTTTTAATTTGTATCTTTTAATTTTAATTCCAATATAGTTAACATACAGTGTTAACATTATTTTCTGGTGTACAATATAGTGATTTGATAATTCTGTACATTACTCAGTGCCAACTGGCTTTATTCTGGGGAAGAGATCTCTAGCCTAGTCTTAATGTATTAACACTTATTAGGAGAGCAATGTAAAAAAGGCTAATTCCAGAAGAAAAAGAATAGTATCAAAACACAAAGTTATCAAAACAAAACACCTCATTTGAAGATCTGTGAGCAATTTAATATGTTGAAGAATATTATGAATACAGGACTGGGGTAATAGGGAAGGACAGGGTCATAGGAAAGAGATGTCTTCCAGTACCTGTATTCATCAGGTCAGGCTGGCATGATAAAACAGCAGAGACTAGATAGTTTCAACAGAAGACGGTATTTTCTCCTAGCTCTGGAGACTGGGAGTCTGTGACCAGGGTTCTCTCTGAGGCCTCTCCTATTGGCTTTTGGGTGGCCGCCTTCTCACTCTACACAGAGCAAGCTCTTGGTGCCTCTTCTTCTTCTTTTTTTTTTTAAAGATTTATTTATTTATTTATTTGAGAGAGAGAGACAGTAAGAGAGAGCATGAGAGGCTAGAAGGTCAGAGGGAGAAGCACACTCCCTGTGGAGCTGGGAGCCTGATGTGAGACTTAATCCCGGGACTCCGGGATCATGACCTGAGCTGAAGGCAGCTGTTTAACCAACTGAGCCACCCAGGCGCCCCTTGGTGCCTCTTCTTATAAGGACGATAATACTATTAAATCAAAATTTCACCGTTATGACCTCATTTAATCTTAACCTACTTCCTGATAGGCCCTATTTCCAAATACGGTCATATCAGGGTTAGGCTTGGACATATGAATTTTGGGGGGACACGATTCAATCCATAGAGTTCCAACCCTGTTCACCCCAATTCATGTCCTTCTCACATGCAAAATACATCCAGTCCATCCCAAACATCTTAACTCATTCCAGTATAAACTCTAAATCCCAAAGTCTCATCTAAATCCTATTGTAAATCAGAAATAGATGAGACTCGTGTCTCTGAGTGAACAGGTGACCCTCCAATGACAGCTTGGGTTAAATTTTTGACAAAGAAATGGACCAAAAAAAAAAAAAAAGGCAGACAAATTTTTGAGGTCTGATGGAAGTAGAGTTCAAAAGATTTAGGGGCCAGCTGGATTTGAAGAATCAGAAGAAATGGAAGTCCACTAGGTCATCTGGGTTTCCAGTTGAGATGAGTTACTATGAGGTGTAATCATTAATCACATGCAATGGGAGGAGAATAATAGTGGGGAGATAATGGATTTGGTGCAAAGGCACATGCAACCGTTGCTTTCACTTTTTCCAATAAATCTCCAAATCTCATGCATAGCTAATAGAGTACATCAATTTATTCCCTGTGTTTTATCAGCCCTTTCTGAACCCATACTTTCTAGCCGCAGGAATCTGCATCTGTATGGGTTCATGACAAACTTTAGACTGAGTCATTGAGCAAATAAATGGCACCACATTGTAAGATCTGGTCTAGAAGTTGAAATGTGGAAATTGCTTTATGCCCTAAGTCAGAAATAGGCAAGGTGAACTCCTAAAACGTCTTGCATAAGGTAATCCTTAGTCTCCATGTTGTTGGGATGGGGCTTCAGCTCTGGCTCCTGACCCCAAAATAGACATCCCAAGGCTGAAGAGCAGAATTAGCAGGATGACCTGTTCTCTTGGTTTTGAATGGTTCACCTCTGTCCCTCCTCGTAGGATCTGTCCCTTTAACCAAGGTGTCAATCTCTGTTGACCCTTTTAAACACATGCAGGTAGACACACAGACATACACACCTACACATGTGGGTTCTTCTATCAAGATGCTGCTGAGCTCAGAACAACCATCATCCTACATTCCTGTGAGTCCTCTTCTTAGACAGAACTGAAGATGTTACCCTATATCAGTAGAGGTAGATTTATTTTTCCTGATTTTACCCCACTATCTAAACTGCACTCCTAGGGGACATTCTTTAATATTAAATCAGTGCCTGCAGTTGAAGTTCCTCTAAGTTTCTCTTAAGTCCAACTAAGTCAAGGTCAAGTTTATACTGACAAATGTTATGGTAAATATTTACTTTAAAGAAATCTTTAAACTTGACTTGAATTCTTTCTTTTATCATGTTGCACATAGACATAGTAGTCTGCTCTGTATATTTTCTGCTTTTATAATGTTCTTTTCACTTTGCTGCAGACCTTAGTTACATCCTGGGAAAAAAGAATATTTCCTAAAACAAAACTAATGTGTAATCCTTACCCTTCTCTTTGTTGCTCCCAGAACTATGATGGGGGGAGTTACCTGCCCTCAGCCTTCCTTCATTAGAGATACTGCCACACTCTGGAATTTGGGCAGAAACTTAAATCTCCAGACTTTTTAAAGCACAAAATATAAATAAAACCTGGGAAAGTAAACCAAATTCTTCAGATTGTTCCTCATGAATATCCCCCTTCATCTGCAACTCCCCAGAGTGATGAGCCCAGATTCACAGAGACACCACAGGTGAGCACTGAGCCAGCCTCTCAGTCCATTCCTCCTTTTCCTCCCAAAGGCTGAAGGCAGGACCTTTCCAGTCCTCCAGTCCCTCCTGATCCAGGGAAGGAGGCTTTGAGTCCCACAGGGTGGTGACGCAGAGCTCTCACTGTCACTGCCTGGCTCTACGTAAAGGAAATGCATTAGGCTTCCCCTGTAGAGTTCTTGGCCATAGAGAGACCTTTCATGTTTTCACTTGGTCAAGTTCCTCACATCTTTTCTTCTGAGTACCATTCCAGTCCCTTTGCTTGCAGTTGTGTGGAGAACTGCTTGTAATGAAAGATCTTCTGGAACATCACCTGGAAAATAAACATACTACATTAAATATTTAAAAACAAATGCTAGGAAATGTACCATTTGGTCCATATGTGGCTCAATGTTTCACTCGCATTCTGAGTCCCTGCACCCCTGACAGATTTCATGATGGCTCTAAAACATAAAGCATTAATAGGAATGATTATCTCATTTGCAAGAATTGCTTTAAAGCAATTAAAATTTTAATGGTTTTTTTTTCTTGGCTCTTTTGGACTCAGGGGTGTATAAAATAGAAATATTAATGAATAAGATATACCCTATAGAAAAATTTCCTTTCAAGTCCCAAACTAATAACTGCATTATCATTGATAGGTAATTTCAGGTTTTAGAATAGGGCTATAATGGGATATTTTATTAAACATTTTTGTTATTTGGTTAAATATTTTGCCTAACAATTTTTATGTGCACCATTTTATTGTCTAATTAGAACGAAAGTGTTTAATTATTGCCATAAAATGTTAGATCAAAACAAAGTAATACAATTCTATTAGTGAAAAAAAGAGACAAAAAAATTAGAAGCTAAAGGTAAAGGCTAAACTATTCATAAAATAATGATAAATGCACTGTGAATATACAAATTGGAATTTTATTTATGTTTTTTTCTTCTGAAGAACTTCAGAATTGTAGGTAAACATATTAGTTTTTGAAATACTTTGATCATGAGAAGCTTACCAGGAGCATTTCTTTTGGAAGATGTCTTTCCAGAGAAAGCAAACACAAGTGAGAAGTTGATGAGCGGAGAGTTATCACAAAGGAATGTTTTTAAGTTTAACTTATTGATCTTTTGTTTGATTGATGACATTCATTATATCCAGTAATACAGAACAGAGGGTGAGGGAAACAGAAGACTTCATGTTTTTCCTGCCTACCATGTATCCTCTTTGGGTAACAGCATTCATATTGGTCTTTGAGGAACACCCCCTGACCATTCTGCCTCCCAGGTCTGACACCTGATCTAGGGCCGGCTCTCTCCTCTCTCAGGGCCTGACAAAATGGTGGAAATCACTTTAAGATTTAAATCTTAGCAAAGTGGGAATATTGCACCTCCAAAAACAGTAGTCAGGAAATTTGATTCTAACAATGGTACCCCTAAAAGACATTACTTGAGGGATCTCCTGATTCCTATTTTCTGTAAACCTGAAATGGATTTCATCAACTATCCATTTCCTTCTAATAAAGTGTTCACTTCTGTTAGGTAGAGTTGGATTCTGTTACATGTAATAAAATACTCATAAGTGCTATACAACTACACAGTCATTCCTCCTGAAATACTTGAGTAGTACTGGTTTCCAGATATGATTAAAATGAATTAATATCTGTGCCTCCACTGTAAAAAAAGGTAAGCAGGCACACAGTGGGAAAAGCAACATCAGGGGAACTACGATTTATGGTGATTAGAACTCAAAGTCTGATCTCTGCTCAAATCTTGCTACATATGTGACTTTGAATCAATCCTATAAGCACATTCCTGACTTTTCTCAGAAGTGGGGATAACAAAGGCAGTGTCATTTCCTATGAACATTGTATTCTCAGTGCCTTATGGTTTGGGCACCCCATTTTTGCTCTATGAAGATTTTTTAAATGATTAAAAGTGTATCTATTGGCCACTTAGTAGGTAAGAGAATTGTACTGGCTGTTCATCATTCTCTTGCCTGCCTAATGTCTGAACCTCATACCTTATAAACCCTGTTCAGCAAAACAAGCCATCAGTCCACAGTTGACTATAGATTCTGAAAGTGACCGAGATGAGCTTTGAGCAACTTGTAATGAACAAGGGCAAGAAAATGTGACCCAAGTTCCACCCAGTCTCATGAACCCATCTTGGACTATGAATCAGGATTGTAGGATGCAAAGAGGCAGGAAACACACACACACACACACACACACACACACACACACACACATACACACACACGCTGTCCAGGCAATGCTGTTCCAGGAAAAGTGGCACCTCAGGAGAACACTGGGAGTGTGGAAGGGGACATGCAGCACATGTTTATTCCAGTATTTGATGCAGCTTCTTAAGCTCTGAGCATAGTTCTCAAGAGTGAAGGTTCTCCAGGTTCCCTGGACTAGCAGCATCAGCATCACCTAGGAACTTGATGGAAATGCAATGTCCCAGTCTGGCTTTATACCTACTGAAACCGTAACACAGGGAATTGTGTGTTGGGGGATAAGGAGTGAGAGAAAAGCAACCAGTAAATTCTCATATCCTCCAGAGGATTCTGACAAAGCTTCGAGCTTGAGAATCACTGGCCCAAGAACACAGCTTTGGGACTAGACAAGCCTGATTTAAATATTTCCCACCTATTGTTTGTATATGTATGTGATTTTTTTTTGCACATTATTTAATCTTTTCACCTTTCACTTTCTCATTGGTAAGGTAAAGATAGTAATTCCCATCTTGCAGGGTTTCATTGAGACACATTATGCACCAAATAAATAGTAGTTGTTTTTATCCAGTAGTCACTTAATACATTTATACTGTGCATAAACTAGCTGGAATATGTGTATATTGCTTGCAACTATTACAGATTATGTAGCATCAGAAAACAAAAATGTTTAACCAGGACTCTGACATATTAGAGTTCAGAAATATTCCCTGTTGTGTAATTTTTTGGGAGAGTTTAAAAAAGATTGGTGTTAATCCTTCATTAATTTTTTATTTTTTTAAATTTTTATTTTTTTTTTTTTAGAATTCACCAATGAAGCTATCTGGTCCTGAGGTTTCCTTTTTTTGAGAGTGTGTGGCTCAGTTGGTTAAGCAGCTGCCTTTGGCTCAGGTCATGATCCCAGCGTCCTGGGATCGAGTCCCACATCGGGCTCCTTGCTTGGCAGGGAGCCTGCTTCTCCTTCTGCCTCTGCCTGCCACTCTGTCTGCCTGTGCTCTCTCTCTCTAACAAATTAAAAAAAAAAAAAAAAAAAAGTTCCTTACTTGGGGCACCTGGGTGGCTCAGGGGTTAAGTGTTCCGCTTAACTTCAGCTCAGGTCAGGACCCCAGAGTCCTGGGATTGAGCCCCACATTGGGGTCCCTGCTCAACAGCAAGCCTGCTTAACCCTCTCCTACTCCCCCTGCTTGTGTTCCTTCTCGAACTGTCTCTCTCTTTGCCAAATAAATAAAAACAAAATCTTAAAAAATAAATAAATTTCCTTACTAGTTACAAATTTGTTATTTATTTTTATTCATAATTCACTTAGTAAGTTGTATGCTTCTAGGATTTTGTTAATTTCTCCTAGGTGATACAATTTTTGATGTAAACATGATCTCTTATAATTCTTATTTCTGTAAAATCGGTAGCAATGTCCCTGTCTTCATTTCTGATGTTAGCTATCTGAGTCTCCTCTCCTTTTTCCTTAATCAATCGACCTAATGGTTTGTCAAATTTTTTGATCTCTTCTAAGAACCTACTCTTGGTTTTATAGATTTTCTCTGCTTTTAAAAATTCTTAATTTTGTGTATCTCTATTCTAATTGTTATAATTTTATTTTTCTGGATTTGAATTTAGTCTGTTCTTTTATTGTTAGTTCATTAAGTTGTAAATTTAAGTAGTCAGTTTGAGAGTTGTTTTTTTTTAATATAAACATCTATAGCTATAAATGATCCTTCTAGCATTGTTTTCACTGCATCCCATAAATTTCTGTATGTTTCTCTTCAATGGCATTTATCTCACGATGGTTTCCTACTTCCCCTGGGATTTCCTTTTTGACCTACTGGTTGTTTAAGATGGAGTCCAGTTTTTCTTCATTTTTTATTTCTATTTTCATTCCACTGTTGTTGGAACAGCTACTTTGTGTGATTTCTATTCACTAAATTTATTTTGTTTTTCAACTTAACCCATGGATTATCCTGGAAAATATTCCATGTGTACTTGAGGAAAATGTGTATTCTGCTGGTAAGTGTTCTGTATATGTCTGCCAGGTTTCATTGACCAGTAGAGTCATTCAAGTCCTCTGTTTCCCTATGGATCTGCTGTTGGTCTGTTGTGTCCTTTGTTGAAAGTGGGCTGTTGAAGTTTCCCACTATGATTGTAGGGCTGTCTGTTTTCTCTTAAATCTGCCAATATTTGCTTCACATCTTTAGGAGCTCTGATGTTGACACTTCTCTTTTTATAAGGGTTTTTATTTTTTTATTTGAGAGAGAGAGAGCAGACTAAGCAACAGGGAACACAAGTGGAGGTGGAGGGGCAACACACAAGGGAGAAACAGGCTCCCCAGTGAGCAGGGAGCACCATGCTGGGCAGGCTCCATCCCAGGACTGTGAGATCATGACCTGAGCCGAAGGCAGATGCTGAACCTACTGAGCGCCCCAGGTCCCCCTGATGTTGATACTTCTACATGACATGATTCTCTCCTTTGTTTCTTAAAACTGTTTTTATTAAAATCTTCTCTGTCTGATATTAGTATAGCTACTACCACTGTCCTTTGGTAGCTATTTTCATGGAACATATTTTTCCATGTTTCACATTCAGCCTAATTGTGTGCCTAACTCTAATGTGAGTCTAGTAGACAGTACATGGTTGGATGCTGGTTTTTGTTTTTGTCTTGTTTTGTTTTGTTAATCCATTCTTCCAATCTCTGTCCTTTGATTGAAGAGTTAAATGCATTATATTTGAAGTAATTCCTGAGAGGGAAAAAAAAATTACTATCACCATTTTGTTTTCTATTTTTGCCCATTATTTCCTTCCTTACTGTCTTCCATTATATTTAGATTTTTTTTTGTTTGATTCCTTTATTATTTCCTTTTATGTATATTGCATAGATATTTCCTTTGTTGTTACCCTGGGGCTTACATAAAATTTCAACCTAAAGTTATAACAAATTTTTCAATGAAAAATAAATTAACTCCAAATGCATACAGAAATGCATAAAAATGACTACTCCTTAATAACCCCACCCCCTCCACTAAATGCTATGATGATACGGATTATATCTGTATAATCATACACAGATTTATTTTTTATATTTTTGTCTTTTAAATTCAATAAAATAATAAAATAGTGGAGTTTATACCAAAGTTACAATAATGCAAATTTTTGTTTATCCGTATATTTACTTTTGCAAAAGAATTTCATATTTCTATATGGCTTTGATTTACTCTGTAGTCACCTTTGGTTTCAACAGGAAAGACTCCCACTAGTATTTCTTATAGGTCAGGTCTAAGGGTAATGACCTGCCTCAGCTCTGTTCATTTCGGGCTGTCTTCATGTCTCTTTCACTTTTGAACAGCGGTTTTGTTGGATATAGAATTCTTGGTCAATATACGTTTTTAAATATTATCTCTTTAAAAATATCCTCTCACTACCTTCTGGGCTCCAAGATTTCTGTGAAAAATCGACTTATAATCTTACTGATCATCCCTCATGTGTCATGAGTAAGAAGCTTTTGCAGCTTCTTCAAAGATCTGTCTTTTTCTTAGACTCTCAACAGTTTGGTTGTAATGTGTCTTAGCATATGTCTTTTGGCTTTATCCTATGAGGTTCAGTAAGCTTCCTTCATTTGTATATGCCACATTGTGATGGTTAATTTTATGGGTCAACTTGACTGGGTCATTGTCTGTCCAGATGTATATCAAGCATGTTTTTTGGACATTGCTGTGAGGGGGACTTTGGATGAGGTTAACATTTAAGTCATATAGGAAGTAAAGCAGATCGTCTTCCTTAAGGTGTGGTTGAAGGCCTGACTTGGGATCAAAAGAAACAAAAAGAATAACTCTGTTCCACGTAAAAGCATATTTCTCCTGATTTAATGCGTTTGAGCTGGGACATTGACTTTTTCCTGCCTTTGGATTTTAATGGATCCCAGCTGGTAATTTGCAAATGAGCATTGTTCTCCTCCCTTTGTAGTCAGGGACTGAGTTTTCACAGTCCCACACTGAGAACACAAGCTGCTGACTACAAGACAGTCAGCATACAAAACAGGGGGAGCATGAGCGGCAAAGGCAAATGGAGATGCCACAATGTTTTCTTGACATCTTCAAGTTGTCTCTTTTCTAGATACAGCAGTCATTTGGTTGCTGTAAACATTTGACCTGAATATTTTCCAGAGCTCTGACAAATTGGTTCTGACAATTTCTGGGTTTTGTTTCTGCTTTTGTTTTTTGTTTGTTTGTTTGTTTTTTTGATGTTTCTGCTATGGGACAGGCACTTGGAGCTGCATTTCCTGTCATTTTGCTGATGCCTTCCCTTGATCACTTTTTATAGCACTGTTTTGTGCTTCTATGTGAACGTTCCTTAAGACTGGAATTTTTCTTGCCTTTGTGTATTTTCTAATAGGACAAGATTCAAGTGCCTGTGCTTTGCCTCACTGTCAAATTGATGAGAAATCACCACCAAAACTATGTGACAAATCAAATGAATTAACGGAATAATATCAATGCATCACCTCAGAGACAGGTGAGCTCAGAGGATAAAAAACAAATAGCTTCTGTTGTTTCTCTCTTACTTAATCTGTAAACCTATATTCAAGAACCAACTCACTAACACTGAGGTCAGTAAATGACTCCGGTACCTCTCGTGACTGAGGGGCAGGCGACAGAGAGGCTGTTCTTTCCTCATTCACTTCACTATCATCTCTAGCATCATTTAGTGTCCATTTCTTTGACTCTGATGGAGGAGTATTTTATTTCAAATAATTAAAGTAATATACATTTAATCAGAAATAAATATTAGAAATTATATGGAAACTGAGTGTTTAATGTTCAAAGTCAATGTTCAGTGATTAACCTGAATCTGTGCCCATGGCTATGCCAAGCTTTTAGATCTTGAAAGCATTTGTCCTGCTCTTTGTTTTAAAATCCTTTGCATTTTCTGAAATGACTTTTTTCCCCATCCAATTGCTATTAATTCTTATAATGTAAATGAAGGAAATTTCAGTTAAGTAACTCATGGAAGTAACTAATTTTGACAGGAATCAAAATCACTGGAGTTGGCCAATATAAGGAAAAGAGAAACAGAAACAAACACTGGGTCACAAAGAGGTGGAAAACATGACGAATAAACAGATGAATGGCCTTATGCCAACGGGGAAATTACAAAGGAGTAATTGCAAGAGCCTACAGAGAAAATTAATATGACAGGTGATAACATTATGTCCTTGGGGATGAAAAGTGAGACAATTAGAGTGGAAAGGCTTGAAACAGCTAAAGAAAGGGATTTATTTAAGGAGATATTCAGAAATTGAAATATTTTTCCAAAGAGTGTTCATGTATTTTACCTAACATCGGGCCTTTCTAAACTGGAAATGGACATGGAAATTGTAGATTATCTCCAGCAATCAATGTAGATCACATGTGAAGAAAGTTAATATGAAAGTGAAACTGATTAGTAGAAGAATTATACCCAGAGAACTGGCCTATTGTAGCTCCAGCAGTGCTTTCAAGAATATTTTGTTTTAAATGGAGAGCTAGGCAATACTCAAAGGCTTTAGAGCTACCTTGCAATAGTACACCTTTTGTTAAATGCAGAAATATTCGAGGTCATAAAAATTCAGTCAAGAATGACACTTTTATGTTATTCTTTTAATTTTTTTATATTCTATTTATTCTTAAAAAATGTTACTTGTCTCCTCTACTCATTTTATACAGAAGAGGCCTTAATTAATATTTCTCCCAACTCAAAGTAACATTCTTTATGATGCTACTTACCCATCACTGTTTAAATATAATGTTGCCCTAAAGAAGGACTCAGTTACGCAGCAGCAGAATTAGCTTAAACTACAAGCACAGCACTGGCTTCCCAACAGTAATACAAACAAAACCCTGCAAAGAAAACACCAGAAAAAAGTGAACCACAAGTAACAGGCTAATGGAGATGAGGGTTCCATATTTTCAAGATGAACTTAGCTAAAAAGAGGAAATTATCTTTGTAAATGTAGAAAGCAATATGTGTAAAAAATAATGATAATATTTTAAGGTAACATTTCTTTGAACTAAAGAGAAAACTACATCAGGAAGAACTCCTATAAATGAGATGAGTAGAATCACTAAAAGGATTTACTTTAAAGGTCAATATTCAATTAATGTAATTGCTAAGATACTGACATGGGACCTGATTTATGGGTATTTGTAGGACTAAAATGTCCTGTTTTTAGAAACCAAAGCAGTTTTCATACTTTACGTCATATGCTACAATCTCACATATCCAAACTCCAAACTGATTAGGACTGAAAATGCCTATGTGATCTAGAAAGGCCAAGCCCCCGTGTGCAATGCATAAGGACTTGTACCCAGCACCATGTGCTTTTCCAGCTAACCCCAGCAGGCATTATATACTAGGCATGACACTGACAAACAATCCATTGGTGATCTAATGTGGATTTCACTTGCTACTGAAAAATGATTAGGATTTAGGTAAGAGCTGATAGATTGGAGATGTTGAAAGATAATGCAAATTAATAGATCAAGAGTGGGATATGGATGGCTGTAACCAAACAAAACAGCTACTTTGACTCTACTCAGCATCTAGTGAATCTTCAAAGAAATAAAAATAACAATTCTTATTTTTCCCAAATTGATACTTATTGGCTACGATCTCTAGGATCTTGGCATGGCCCAAGCCCCTCCCAGTTTCTCAAAGTATAACCATGATGTTATAGGATTCTCAAGAACAGATCTGAGTCATGGCACTAAGAGTACTGCTTTTAGTGGGAGTAGGATAATTAGACTACATGGAACCAAATTTCTTTTCATGAATTCCTTTTAAATGCAGACACAAATATTCATTATGCATGCATGTGTGTGCATGCATGCACACACACACACACACACACACACACACACACACGCATATACATTTGTATATACCTGCATTTATTTATCTCCTCTTAGGAGTATAGGTGTCAGAAATGGATGAACACGATCCTGTTGTAGGGCTGGAGAAAGGAGCTAGGAAGCTTACTTTTAGCCTTGGGACAGAGGAAAATATATCTTTGCTCACACTCTAATTCAAAGTGGCTGGTTATGGTAGTAGTCTCCTCAGGAAGGCTTTTAAAGCATACCTACTAGTGAAACAGTTTATTTAAACAACCTGGCAGTATAATACTTAAAGCAGATAAAATAGAGTTGTTTCAATTAAAGATACTGTATGTCCCAGAACCCCACGTGTTCACTAGCTGACAGTTTGGAAGCAATGGGTCTTTAATAATAACAAGGTTGTGATTATCAGAAAGTCTCTGGAGACCTGGACGGTGACAGGCAATGGGAAAAATTGTGGGACTATATTTCTTGCTTATTTTGTGCATTAGATTTTTACTTCCATTTGATGGTGCATCATTAGACAACCAACAACCTCTCTGATCCCTACTTTTGAGAAAATGAATGGATCAAGAACTAGTCACTAGCTAAATTTTATTTACCAATTCTATTCTATTGAGAAAAAGAATCTGACAAATTTAGACAAATTTGGTTTTTAGCTGCTATCAAGTGAGGAAGTCTTCTATAGTGTTTATAAAAATACAGCTTTTTGTTCAGTCACCAGGACTTCTTGAACTTAATATGTGCAAATCATCCTGTTCTGGTCCTCATTGCTAAGGATTTTCAAAGATAATTGGGATGCAGCCCTTTTTTAATCTTCAAGGAGCTTGCAATAAAGGAGTGAGAAGTACAAATAATAGACAAAACAAGCAAAATCACATGCACCTAAGATAGAGGTACAAGCAAATTGCTTTTACAAGAGAAAAACAATGATGACACAGCAGCTAATAGTGTTGGCTTGGAGGTCAATGGAAGCAGGAGTGAAACTATGTATCTTAAACCACCATAAACTTCAATTGCCTTATCTGTGGAATGGGCTAATGATTTCCTACTTAATGTGACTGCTGTGAAGATCAAATATACAGTTATGCTCCTCTATGCATAGCATAGCAGTCCATAGCAGCTGCAAAAGCAGCGGTTCTCTTGCCTGAGAATGTCAGTTTACACCAGGGAGAGAAAAAAAAAAAAAAGGATTTGGGACTGTTTATTGTGAGGTGTGACAAAAAATCCACATGGAAATACCCAGAGGACGTACTTGCATATTTAGGATAACTCATTTTCAAAATATCAGGCCATCCCTATTTTTTACTCTGATTTATGTTCCTATAACCATGTTATTTCTCCACTCCTGCCTGGGATACTGAGTGTGGTGAAGGAGGGGGAGGTAAAATCATGCATGTCTAAATATATAGAAATTCTGATTCTGATTTCACTTGTTACTCTGTGAGTTTCTTATCTGTGTCTTGTTGATTCTGTCTTGCCCATGCATATTTAATTAATACTCTTTTACTGCCAAATTCCTATTATCTCTCCCCAGACTCTTTGGTTTTTCTTGCTCTGTTGGCATTTTCTCTTGCATATACAGATTTGGAAAAATATTATCAGTTTAATATAGCATGTGATTATTGAATGACATCTATATACTAGACACTATGAGTGAATCTGGGGATACAAAGATAAAATAAGATATAACTTTTGTTATTAACAAAGTTACTGAGCGCAACTGGTACTTGTAAGATATTCCTTCACTTTTTCTACCAAATAAATTCTGTACCAGTTTTTCTTCCTTTTGCTAGCCGATTTCCACACATATGCCTTTAAGGCCATCTCAGTACACACTGGGTGGGTAGAGATTTCCCTCCTTGGGCTTTATTGTTAGGAAGACAACAACATCAGTGACATGTGCCATAAAGCTGGAGGGAAGACTCAGCTGCAGGGTAACAACTACCAGAGAAATTGACTAGGTAATACAGCCTGGGAGAGAAAATCAGTGGGAAATGCCATGATGGGGTTAACATGGCCTTTGGTTGGCTGGGGAAAAGCTTGCTCCAACCCCCACGTGGACAACACTCAAATCTTAATCTAAGGAGGAATCCCAACGGAAGCGAATCACTGTGCAAGGCCCCTAATTCCAGATTTCACAAAACTCTGAAACTCCTCCATGTGATGGAAAGGGCCTGGACTTCTTCCTGATGGAATACAAGTACAAAAGAACTCCTCAGTAACACATGGTGCCACCCTCTGTGTCTTCACAGATTTACTTAGTGCCCTTGGCGGCTCTCATCCCACCACCAGAGCACAGCGGGCCCTGGCAATGCTGAGAACAGCAAAAGGCCCAGGGAAGAGGTGGAAAGCAGAGAGACATTTACCAACATGAGACATCACAGTGCTGAAGCCTGTAAGCAGGCTGAGGCATGACAAAAACTGGGGTTGGTCAAGGAGAATGCAGTGACAAGGCCAAGCCTGGGTGTGTGGACAGCCACGTCTCAGGCACAGCAGGTCAATCAGATTTATTCCTCCATCCGATACCTCCTTACCTATTCCCTCTCCCGGCCCCACATTCTGGATTTTACTTGCATTTAATAAAAGAGGTATTTTTCATATCTAATGCTTTTTCAGAGATTTGGGCATCTGAGAAGCTACTTCTAAATATTGTAAAGATGGAGGTTAACAGACTAAAGGAGCTTAAATCAAAGTATCGAGTTAATTGCCCCTTGAAAATTGAGAAACTGAGTTTAGGAATATCTAATTCAGGATTAAGTGCTAAAAAGAACTTATTTTAATCATGGCCGAGGCATAAATAAAAGGATACATGACTCACCCAAAGCTTTGAATGATTAAATCTGTGGAAAATGAATGTGCTTACATATCTTCCATCAATTACACTCCAGATTTAAATGTGTGCTGAATCTGATTCCCACTGAAGTCCCAGACGAATCCTTCCTTCTCGGTAGCTACCTCAAAGGCCATCAGTTAGACAAGACCATTTCCTCCTCCCTCTAATCCTGGGAATGTTTGTCCAATTATCGCAGCTCATATGAAAGAGAGATTAAAAGGCAGACTCAAAAGTCAGACAGTGTTAATCAAATTCTGGCTGCAACACTTCCTCATTTTGTGGGCATGGGGAAATAATTTCCCTTAGCCTCAAGTCTTCCCCATCTGAAAAACGGGAATAGTAATGAGTCATGTTTTACCCAGTCTCATATTCAGGCATATCAGCAGGGAACTCACGGAATAGGTCTGCCTGAGGTGCCTTGTGTCTGTGGCACCCCCACAGCTAGCCCCTGAACAGCTGGCACGGGTATAGATGTATCCAAATTTCAATCTTCTGATTGGTGGTGCCCCTGCCTTATAAGTTGTTAGATATTTTATTGAATTTCTTTTAAAGATTTTGTTTATTTATTTATTTTTTTATTTGAGAATGAGAGAGAGAGAGTGCACATACACAGAAGCAGGGTGAGGAAGAGAGAGAGAAGCAGGCTCCTCACTGAGCAGGGAGCCTGATGTGGGGTTCAATCCCGGTACCCTGAGTTCATGACCTGAGCCAAAGGCAGACCCTTAACCGACTGAGCCACCCAGGTGTCCCAGAGTTGTTAGATATTTTAAGTATCGCCCTGCCTCTAGAAAAATATTAAATAGAATACTGTTTCCACAGTACTGTGCACATTTTCTGGTGCACAGAATTTAGTGTTTATTGTTAATAACAAAGTATGATTTATAATTTGTGACTACTTTCTAAGTCTACCCATTTCTGTTTTTGTTTTGTTTCGTTTTGAGAGACAGAGAGAGAAATAGAGCAAGAGTGGGGAAGGGTAGAGGGTGAAGAAGAGAGAGGATCTTATAAGCAGGCTGCACACCCAACATGGGGCTTGATCTCATGACCCTGAGATCATGACCTGAGTGGAAATCAAGAGCCAGCTGCTTAATCAACTGAACCACCTAGATGGCTTTCCCCATTGCTGTTCTACTGGGGCCTCCTTAATGTCATCTGATGTTTCATCATCTCAGTGACTGACAGTACTTTGCACAGAGTAGGCACACAGTAATTGAACACTGAATTAAAATAAAGAAGAAGGCTCCATAGCTCAGGGGTTAGAGCACTGGTCTTGCAAAATAAAGAAAAAGTTATCTAATTACCCTGTGTATCTGGATATTGGATTTATATAAATAAATCACATTTTCAATCAACTATTTTCTCCAGTTATTTGAGTTAGTGTCCTACAGTAATGGCCTCACTCCCTGTGGGGGGTGGGGAATATGTGGTCTCATACATGGTAGAATCTTCCTGAGAAACCATTTGTAAAGTCACAGCTGTCTCGAGTTTGCCATTAAAAATGGCATAATTGTTTATTTTGGTTTAAGGATTGTGAAATAAATTGTAAAAAGTTATAGCAACACTGGTTCATCTTGAGATGGGTCTTCTTAGATTCGAGTTGCCTTGATAACATCAAAATACACCAGTGTAGGCTCGATGTTGTATAAACTCATGATTGCCATTCACCCGGATGTAATATTTCTACTGTAGATCCATGGCCACAAACCAGAGGCAGAAATATCAACTACATTGTTGACATATTATATACAGAGCAATATATAATTAGCAAGCAGTTTGGGTAATAACTTTCCATGATGGAACTATACTCCTTAGCAAATCTATATTGGAAGCCAACAGTCAGGAAGTTGCTGGAGAAATATGAGCAGCATTGTGATGAAGAACACAGAGAATCACTTTTATCGACCCCCACAGTCACCATGGTCATCAATGCAAAGCCAAAGATGTCACCACGGAGCTTTCTTCTGAACCTCTCTAGGCCAATGATGCATTAAATCCTGCCCATGGGTTGCTGGATTCCAGAAGATAGCATAAAAGAGAAAGATTGCTTGCACTTCCTGGAAGTAACTGTGGCAAGTTTCACCTGGTCCATTCCTTTAGTCGAATGCCGAAGTGGAAAGATCTCTATACCTTCTGTTGCACAGACCCAATACTGACTTGGCCTTCCTCTTTGTTCTAGCTTTAACCAGCACCCAGTGAATCATTCCATGGGTAAAGCATGAGGGTTTCCCCACCTGTGTGTGGGGAAGGCCCCCCCTTGCACTCAGTACCCTTGCATGGATCTCCGCTCTGATTCTGATAACCAGAAGTCCTCACTTTATTGCTCCTTTCTAAGCTTCCCTGCCTAAAGTTTAGAACTGATCCTCTATTTTATTGAAAATTTGCATGCCAGAATTATACCGATCATCCTTGTAAGCACAATTATTACAATTATTCTATAGTAAGAGGATTTTAGCTACCAAATTGTGGTTTTGTTTTGTTTTTAAAATTTTTTTTTTAATATATTTGAGAGACAGAGAGAGCACACAGGAAGATTGAGAGGGAGAAGCAGACTCTAGGCTGAGCAGAGAGCCCCATGCGGGGCTCGATCCCAGGACCCTGAGATCATGACCTGAGCCGAAGGCAGAGGCTTAATCAACTGAGCCACCCAGGCAACCCGCTTTTGTTTTTTATGTTGTTGTTTATATTGTTCCTTAAGCAGAAATTAAATGACAAAGTTTTTATTTATGATAGAAAAACAATTTCCTTGGATAAACATACAGCTTTTTAAAAATCATTTATAACATTTTATTTTTATTTTTTTTAATATTTTATTTATTTATTTGACAGAGAAAGACACAGTGAGAGAGGAAACAGGAGCAGAGGGAGTGGGAGATAGAGAATCACATTCCTGGCTGAGCAAGGAGCCCCATGCCCATCTTGATCTCAGGACTCTGGGATAATGAGCAGATACTTAATGACTGAGCCACCCAGGTGCCCCTCATTTATCACATTTTAAAACTGCTTTATTTCACAAACTAAAAATAATATCTTCAGTGTAACAGAGACCATTCATAGGTCCTCAACCCTTCAAGTAAATGATGCATAGTAAATGTTTAATCAAAACAATTAACAGTAATTTTAAAATATATACACGAGGTGATTATTATGACAACAAAAATGCATGCCTTATTAAGTCAGTGATATTTGCCATTATCCTCTATTTATTTTTCTTTGTTATACACCATTTGATTATTTAAATCGAATAATCTATGACTTTAAGTATATCTTGTATTATCACTTATTAAATAAAATTCTCTTAAATTGCTACTTGAATATCTACTTGAAACACAATCTCTTATAGTTGTTTAAGACTCTGTCCCTTTTTTTTTTTCTTTTGGATAAATATACATGTCACAGATGTTATAACAAGAGTGTGTCAGTACTAATTAGACTTACCACAGCTGGCAATTTCCTAAGTCATATTTGCTGCCCAGATCTTTCTTGCTACATGAAACCTACTTTTTGAAAACTGCTGATTGCCATAATCTACTAAAATATTCTGACATCCACCTGTATCCATTTCCTGCTTTCCAGCCAAACTCTAGCATTTCTGGTTTTCATTAGTCATCAGTGTTGATTCCTCCTTAATATTATCTTTATGACTCTCTCCAAATATTGAAATAAAAATTTTTGCCTCAAAGCAAATATTCTCAACTCCTACATATTATTAAAATATCTAAGAAAAGGACGACCTCAACCTAGTGATTAAATTTATTTAAGTTCCTCATTTCAATCACTAAATTTGGGGAGCCTGGGTAGCTCAGTAGTTAAGCATCTGCCTTTGGCTCAGGTCATGATCCCAGGGGGCTTGAGTCATGACCCCAAGGTCCTGTGGGGATCAAGCCCTGCTTCAGGATTCCTGCTCAATGGGGAGCTTGCTTCTCCCTCTGCCTGCTGCTTCCCCTACTTGTGCTCTCTCTCTTTCTGTCAAATAAATAAATAAAATATTTTAAAAATCAATCAATCAATCACTAAAGTTATGAAGGCAAAAACCTGCATTTGAGTTGAACATTGGCCATTGATACCATCATGTGATGTACATTATGCTTAGGGTTTACCAAAAGCATTTAGGGCTCTAGAAAGCCGGAGGGTAATGCAAGGAAGGACTTGAAAAGCCTCAAAGTGTTTCTATCTCAAGATAGTCAAAGGATTAGACCAGAGTTCTAAACCAGCTAGGGGTATGTCCATATTGGAAGTGACACTACATCTTTGAAATTCAAAGGATGAATTAGTATTGCAGAATTTCATCAAAAGGGTTATTTTAATATCACACAAATTAAATATGAGACCAGCCAATTGTATCTTCTTTGAAGAAAACTGTTTAATTAACATTTTTTGGATGACAGCTCTTCAAAAGTTATAGCACTGTTGAATTACTGTTTTGGGGGTTTTTTTGTATATAATGATTTTTCAGTCTAAGACACATGAAATGAAGACATGTAGACAGTAATATTTTGAACAAAGGCACAATAAACTCACCACAACAGTTTCCAGCGAGAGACTATCATGGGGAACAAATGGGAATGTGTGCCAGGTCTGGGTGAGCCGAAATGTTTTGTTTTGCACATGGATATGAAGAG
The DNA here is from genome assembly GCA_003697995.1 of Taxidea taxus jeffersonii. Lineage (NCBI taxonomy): Eukaryota > Metazoa > Chordata > Mammalia > Carnivora > Mustelidae > Taxidea > Taxidea taxus. Next base: position 22,962 of record RCUC01139582.1, read on the forward strand.
AGGAGGATCGAGAAGCAGCATTTTTGGGCTCTTTCATATGTTTGGAGATAGCCAGTATTCCCACATACTTCTACACTCTCTCATGTTTAGCCTTTACTTTGCCTCAAGCTGTTTTTTTTGGTATTAGCTATCATTTTTTTTTAAGTGCAGTTTGAGTACAAGATGACCACAGACCTAAAAATGTTGTAAAGTGGGCTCAACATGCTTTCACATCTGCTGTGACACTCTTCAAAATAGAATTTGAGCATAAACTAGGGCAAGAAAGCTTTGATGTGGTTCATGTCTGATTTTTTTTTTTCTTTTTGTGATCCTAGGTTTCCAATTCTTTTAAAGACAGAAGAGCCTTCTTCTAATATAACTTCCCCCCAAAAGAAAATAATCATCAAATACAGCTTTCGATTAAAACAAAAAGTGCTTCAGCCACTCTCCACCATCTTCAAGAAATGATCCCTGCATGAACCAACTGTGCTGATGCTCCTTTGATGGTTATTACTTAGGTAAACTCGTCTCCACTGAATAATTGACAACATTTTATTATGGTATTCACAAAATCTATCATAAATTTCCCTTCAGAGTTAACAGAAGTAAAATTTCAGTTTAACAGCACAGTGCTTGACAGAAACTTGAAGGACAAGTGATAGTATCTTCACACTTCTATGTACACAAATCTGAGGAGAGAAGTTCTTTAGGGCTCTGGAGGTGCTGTTTGAGATGTCTGTCTTGTGTTTACTTCAGAAAGAAGGTGAACTCTTCTATTTTTTTCTGTTCTGCTCTTCTGTCTTCCTCTGGGCCTGCAGTCATCAACATTTTCCCTCAAGGTTTCTCATCTCCTCCCTCAGTGTTCAAACTCCATTTATTCTCTTCTTCTGGATGTGAGGGGCATGTCTGTCAGGTTCCTGATAACATTCTCATCATGCCAGACTGGTCTATGCAGGCTTGTGCCTAGTAATTAAAATTATTTTTTTTTCCATAAGAAATGATTTCTCCACATAATACTCTCCCCGATAACATGTATGCAGGGCTCCATTCTTTCATAAATCAGAACATATTTGCTCAAATCCTCATCGTTGTTCTAGATTGCTCTGGAAAAAGAGACATCCATTTCAGAACAGGTTTTTTAATGTAAACGCAAAGCAGCTAGGTTGTACCAGAGTCCTCTCAATATTTCAAAATGGGTTAAGAATGGGGAACTAGTTCTTGAAAAAAAAATAGATGGAGAATTAGACCTTTTTTTTGTTTTGTTTTGTTTTAAAGATTTTATGTATTTATTTGTCAGAGAGAGAGAGAGAGAGCTGAAGAAGAGGCAGAGGGAGAAGCAGTCCCCCCACTGAGTAAGGAGCCTGACTCAAGTCTCCATCCCAGGACGCTGGGATCATAAGGTCAGGAAAAGGCAGCCACTTCACCAACTCAGCCACTCAGGAATTTCATATCAGGCCTATTTTTGTTGTAAGCATAATTCTGAAAAAATAAAAACTATTGAATAAAAGTAAGTTTGATAAATAAATTTAAATATACATATACACAGACACACGGAGACTCATGCACACATGTATATACACTGTCATGAATTTTAAACAGTCTCATATATGCAGCTTCTATATTAAGATATACACATGCACTACCTTAGATATAATTTCATATAAAATATATATAAACGTGTAAGATATATTTCAGTATTTGCAAAGAATTCCATAGTTTGGATACATGGTGATTTCTGAAATACTCATCAATAAAATGACATTGAAATTGCTTAAAAATTGTATACATTCAAATTATTGAACATCTTCACATATACATCTTTGTGAACTTACATGATTATCCATTTAGCTAAATTCAAAGAAATAAACTGTCTTGTGCAAAGTAACATGCACTTAATATTTTGATATAAACTACTATTCTTTCTTGAAAAACACACAAATATAGGCACCGATTTTTAGCAAAAGAGCAAGTCAGTTTAACAGAGAAATGATACTTCTCAATAAGCAATGTTAGAACAATGGAGCCTCCATATACAAACACTCAGCCTAGACATAGATTTACATCTTACACACAAAAAATAACTTATAGAACTTTGCAGCAGAATGAATGAATCTGAGCACATGAATTAAAAAAAAATCATTTAGGGGGTTGGACATGTCTAGGATCTAATGCAGAGTATGATAAAAGAATCTAGTTGTATTTTAAATCTAACAAATAACATCACTAAATGGAGCAGGAGAAACACTTCTGACATAAATAACTTTGGAAATGAAGATAGAGTGTAGGACTAGTAACAAAATGAACACCACGTTATCTCTAGATGAGTAGGTGAAGTTGTTTTCCATGGGGGCATGGATGAGCAAGTCTACCAAGAGTATGCTACAATTGAACAATTAAGCAAATGACTGGCAGATGGCAAAAGCCAAGTTTGTCACCACTGGAGTGAGAAGATACAAGTCCTCAAGTATAGACATATAAAATGATCAGTGAGGTAATGGGTGAGACCTGGAGACACTACTATGAATTTATGCTTAGCTTAATATGGTGCAGATGGATACATGTAGAAATTTTTATAGATTGTTGTGTATATATACATGGGTTAGGATGCATACGTATATAATTTCTTGTTCTCTTAGCTAAGCCTAGAAGCCATAACACCCCAATGACAACAAGCACATCCAGCACCCAGATGTGGTTCCCAAATATTATTCTCCAGTCAATGGCACCAGGTCTTTCTGGAGAAATGACCAATTCTAAGGCTTGGTATACACATGATGAGCCAGGAGCATTTGGTAAGTGCCAGAAGTAGGGAAGTACTCTAAGCAAACAAGCACCACAAAATACAATACTGGGGGACTGCCATAGGGACCCAAGAGCCAGATGAGACAATTTTCAATGATGAAAGATGAAATAGTTTGGGCAACAAATGAGACTGGATCATAATGCTAAGTATAAGTAAAAATCATGAGTCCATACAAATGCTTTAGTAAACTTAAAAAAGGGGAATAGAGACAAATCTCCTTTTCAGAAAAATTCTGAAAGTTGAATACATATAAAATCCCTTCAAGGAAGTGGAGCGTTACTCCTTACCCTTAACCGTCTGCTAGGTGTCCTGCTGTCCTTCCAAAGAGCAAGGCGTGTGAAAGGTAAAAAGTGTCACTTTAAAGTCGAAAAATCTGACACTGTCTCAGCCAGGTAACCAAGGTCAACAACAACAGTGATAAGCCACATTGGTGGTATTTACCATTGATACAATATGATGTGAAGCCTACTTTCCCTCTGTGGTCTCCTTCCCCAAGCCCGTAATCACATTGTAATAATGAGAAAAGTGACATATAAACCCCAGATGAGGGGCATTCTACAAAACAGCTGACCAACACTGCTCAAAAAATGATGAGATTATCAATAACAGGGGGAGTCTGAAGACCTGCCCCAGTCTGGAGGTGCTTCCAGTCATGGAGGCTAAATGTGAAGGGGGCACCTGGATGAGCTACTGGAACAGAAAAGTGCATCAGGCAAATACTGAGGAAATCTGAAAATGGCATAGACCTCTGTTAATAATAATACATTAATATTGGTTCATTGGTTGTTACAAATGACCATACAAATGTTAAGATCTTAATATTAAGGAAAACTGAGGGCATCTGAATGGCTCAGTCAATTAAATATCAGACTCTTGATTTTGGCTTAAGTCATGATCTCTAAGCTGTGAGAGTGAGCCTTTCATGAGCTCCTCACTGAGCATGGAGACTGCTTAAGATTCCTTCTCCCTCCCTTTCCCCTTCTCTATAAACAAACAAACAAACAAACAAACAAATAAATAAAATAACGAGGAAAAATGGATGTGGGCTATATGGAAACAGTCTGCACTATCTTTAGAGACGCTCTGTAAAACCAAAATTAATGTAAAATAAAAAGTATATTAAATTATGAAAAGCAAGGAAATGATGACTATGTCATTTCAGATGATCACCTTCTCAGATAGGGTGGTACTGGGATAGTATTTTCATTATGAAAATATCAGTTCTTGTTATGGCTGATGGTTTCGTGGATGGCTAGGATATGAAAATAATTATATCAAAATATAATTGAAAATAAATTATGGTTTATCTGTATAACTAAACACTATGTAATCGTCAAAAATATTTTTTCAGAGTATATTTCTTGGCATTCAAGGAGGTTGACAATCTAATAATCTGGGGGGGCGGTGTGAGTGTGCGTATGTGTGTGTGTGTTTACTGTGACCCTTGAGTTCTCCATCTCAAGGCACTGGGCTTAGCATTGAAGACAATATGGAGAAAAAGATGCATCAATTATGTACTATATTTTTCCTGAAGGAAGAAAATGGTTTTCATAAGCCACCTTCCTCAGATAATATCAAATGGAAGTACAAGTGGTGATGTGACAACTTTAACAGTTTGGAAACCATATTAGAGCTTTTCAAATAATGCTTCCTTGAGGATATTTAATTTGATTAGAGCTGTAAAAGAATAACAGTATTTAAATATTGAATAAAAGAGAGAGAATTTTCAACTGAGGAAATGACAGCTCTATGGAGAACAATGATATGGACTGTTTGAGAAACGGAAGGAAGGAAGGAAGGGAGGGAGGGAGCAAGGAAGGAAGGACAGGGAAGGAGAAAAGGAAGGGAGGGTAGGAGGAAGGAAGGAGGAAGGGAAAAAAGGAAGAGGGAAGGAGTGAGTGGGAGGTAGGAGGAAAAAGGGAAATGTGGATGGAACACAGAAAATAAGTTGGAAAGAGATAAATCATAGAGCTGACGAGAAAGAGTTGTCATTCAGTCTTATAGGACACACACTGGATTTTTCTTTTTCCTGTTACCAATGGGATAGCACTGAAAGATTTTTAAAGTAATATAATAGGATGAAATTTGAACATATAAATGATGACTCAAGCCAAAGTGTGGAAAATGGGTGTGAAGGGGCAAGAAAGAATGTGGAGACACTGTGAAGGGGCATAACCAAAAAAACAGAATATCTTTATTCTATTTTAAGCAGAAAGGATTTTGGTATAATTTACAGGTGTTTGGGATGGACATGGAATCAGAACTTAAGCTCTTGGAGGGCTCTAGGGTGGTGCTTTGCAAGTTCTCTGCGTGGAAGGATAGATAAACGTTTGGAGAAAAATATGTACATATATAAGTATAGGACTCATATCTATCAGTAAGGAGAACATACTTTTATAAAATACAATGAAATAATTACTAGAAAATGGAGGATGAAAAACATAGAAAGTACAAGGTCAAAGTCTTCATTATTAGATTCACAGACATAAATTGCATTTCAGCAAATATAGTCAAAATAAATATAGCACACATGAACATAGAAAAAATTTCAGAACTTAAACACATTTTTACTGGTGTTGCACATATAAACAATTAATTTTGAGAATCATTACTTACAACTTTTCACCAGCATATAAGTTGTTCTGTCAACATAGTTTAACAAAAAGTTTTGAAAGAAGTAGTGGTTACCATATTAAACATTCATGTACATATCTCTCTCTCTCTCTTTTTAAGATTTTATTTATTAATTTGAGAGAGAGAGAGAGAGAGAGAGAGAGAGAGCACGCACAAGGGAGAGAGGCAGAGGGAGAGGGAGAAGCGACTCACCATGGAACTGATAGCCCAATACAGGGCTGGATCATGACCTGAGCAGAAGGTAGACGCCTAACTGACTGAGCCACCCAGGTACTCCAACATGCACACATCGTAAATGAATGCCATATACATTGATATTTAAGGTTTTAATGCAGTGAATAATCTTGCTTCTCACCAATTAATATAATTTTCCAGGATTGAGTCCCACATCAGGCTTCCAGCTCAGCAGGGAGTCTGATCTCTCTCTCTCTCTCTCTCTCACAAAAAAAAAAACAAAAAAAGAACAACAAAAGAAAAGATTATAATAGAGGAATCAGTGCCTTACAGAGGCATATGGGAATGAAAAAGAGATTTTAAGGCAATTTTGGCAAATGTGAAATAGTCGTCTATTAAGTTGATCGCCACTGGAGTCCTCTATCAGTTGTCATGGTCAACAACTTCATCCATAAAGTTATAGTTGTCTTTTTAGATTTTTCAGTGGAAGAACTTGACTTCAAATCCATGAATTTCCTATGCATTAGTCTTTTCTGAGGAAAAATAAAATTGAAAACATTTAATCAAATTGTATTGGTTATTCTGTGACAACACTTTTCAGATATATGATGTCAAAATCATCACCTAATTGGGATATTTGTTGGTAAAGTATGGGATCTATTATAACAACCTGAGAAATACTGCTGTTCTAAGCATCTATCTTGCATTAGTAATATTTACATTTTCTCAGATTTAGTACATTTCTTGGTTACAGTTAACAAATTTACTCAAAATGTCACATGCATCTCACATAGTCATACAAATCATGACTAATTCACAGATCTCACCACATGGCACTCTCCATGTGAGTATAAAAAAACCTTGGTTGGTATCCTGTTCAATTAATCATCGTCTTGGATTTGTGGTGACATCAAGTTGCATAGACCTGTCTCAATGTTTCCTTTCATTTTTCTGGGCATATGTCGTCACAGAACAGGAGCCCTCTCAGACACTGTACCTGTGCGGATATCACTGCAGGCACTCCTGGACACAGAATGTGGTACATACCAGCTCAGCTAGACCTCTGGTTCTTCTGTCCTCGACTGCTGCCTCTAATAGAGGCCAGTCCATCTGTTCTCCTGTGACAGAAGTAACCCCATGACATGGCTTTGCCTTCGCATCCTCCACTTTTAAAAGGAATCTCACACTGATTTGTATCTGACTGGCAGAGCCCAGCTCACAATCACATATCTTGACTGCAAAGTCTTATCTTGGCTGCAAAGTCTTCTGAAAACACAGTTCCTGGCTTCCCTGCATGGGAGGAAGGACCCATGCAGTGAAAAATGTTGAGTGCCTAGGTGGCTCAGTCAGTGAGGCATCAGCCTTTGGCTTAGGTCATGATCTTGGGGTTCTTAGGGCTGAGCTCTGCATCGGGCTCCCTGCTTAATGGGAAAGGAATTAATCAACTAATTAATTAAATTGATCTAGATCTACGTTTTACATTGGATCAGTAACAACTTTTTCTTTTTTTGCTTGTTTTGTTTTATTTTGTTTTATTACCTATAGGTCTCTGCCTTCTCCATGAACTCTCCAGAATGTCCTTCAGAATGCAAGTTGGTTTTTTTCACTGCTGTATCCATAGGTCTAGATGCCCAGTTTATTGTAGACTCTCAACAAATTCATATAATTTTTAAAGATTGTATTTATTTATTTTTGAGAGAGACAAGGAACACAAGTTGGGGGTAGGGTCAGAGGGAGAAGCAGACCCCTGACTTAGCAGGGAGCCCAAGGCAGGACTCGATCTCAGGACCCCTGGACCATGACCTGAGCTGAGGGCAGATGCTTAACTGACAAAGCCAACCAGGCACACAACAAATTCATATTTTAATAAATTATTTTCTACCAACTGCCTGCCACAAATTCCAGACTACAATTAAGCTCAAACTTTGCAAAAATCTTCCCTTGAATCTATGTTTCACTGTGTACAAAGAACAGGTATATTATTAATCTGATTCATGCCCAATGGAAAAGGTTGTCTCCTGCCACCATAGATATTTAGAGTCTAGTAGTTTCTATAAACCAAAACTAAAATGGCTATTTAGGTTTGGTTTAATTTCATCAATACAAAAACCAGTTTGGGGACTGACATTCATCCCTATGAACAAAATGGAGAGTGGGGGATGAGGTGAGGGCATAGGCAAAGACCATAATAAATGAGCTTGAGTGTGGTTGATGCTTTTTCTTCCATTTGGCAATATCAGCCATGATATTGATTTGATGCAAATCAAACATAGGTTTATTTACATGGTATGGAAGTATATATTCAAATTATAGTTTCCAATCAAATGATTTTCTTTAACGTAGGTATCCATGTATTTTACTCTCATCTTTACTTTGCATTTAATCTGGTTTTCTCTTAGGCCAGCTCAGATCACCATTTGCACATTAATCAAAAGAACCGGTACCCTAATTGTTTTAATTGCAGGACTGCCAGAGAAGACCTCTGTCAAAATCTTTTCTCTGATTGGTTGAATTGCCTTTTTAAAGAAAAGACAAAGGCTTGTGTATTATATAGAGTAGGGCTTAAAATGGGGGGAGAAGTCATTTGACTGTAAAATCTATTGAAAACTCAAAAGATGTTTTTATTCAATCAAAGGAAGGGATGCCCTGGTTTCTCATTAGGGAAAGGAAAATATTTTGCAGGAAATAGCAGAGCTTTGACCACTTCTCGGTGGTGGGTGGCTTATGCTCTCTACCAAGTTTTTCACTTTTGAGCAGAGCCTAAATTGTGCCTTCCAGGAGGGGCAAAGGAGAAGTAAGTATGAAAAATCCTGTTTGGTCCTTCTCCAATGAGTGAAAATCAGAGTGCAGTTTGTTGCTTTGTTATTTGATTCTAGGCTTTACCTCTCTACCCTTCTGGTAGTAACTTTCAAGCCTTGATTTGTTGCTTTTTTTCCTGAGTGGTGAGAGGAAACAACCTGCCTCTTGGCCTCCCAGGCTTCAATGCCAGCTCTAAAAATAAACCTGACTTAATTAAATTGCAAATGTAATCATCAGGGTCTGATTCAATAAAAATGACATGTGCTGGCATTCTGTAAAGTCCTTCTGAACCTCTCTGGATCCCCGGGAAGCACCCATTGCTAACCTGCCTGTCAGGTCTAGTGAATCAAGGCAAGCACGTAGGCGTACATACATAGGCAGGCCTATCTGAATTTAGGGGTCTTTGATTTCAGAAGTGAGGGGGAACACATGTGCAGTCCAGCACAGGGTCTAATTCTTTTCCAGTGCTCCCACAAAGTCACTACAACTTCCAGAGAAAACTTTGCAAACCCCAGCCATTCCCTTTGTCTCAAAACAGCCAAGGCTCAGGCCGCAGCCCTGAGTGGTCATGTTCACAGCTCCAGATCTGAGGTGTAATTGGAGATACACATAATGGGTAATGAAACAGGTTGTTGATTGAAGTTAGTAATAAAAACACCAGAGAGCCTTTGCCTTGGGCTCTCAACAAATAAAACTCCAGAAAGAGGCAATAAGAGATCAGTGTGGTAAATGTTCATTTTGCGTCCCTGCAAGTTGAGACCGGTCATCTGTCTCATCCGGCTATTCGGTTAAACGTATCCTGTCCTCATATATTTTCAAGTGAAAACATGCTTGTTTCTAAGAGTCTCTTGACTTGCATCTAGAATGTGAAGTCCATCAGCTTACGGGAGACTTGGAATAGTAAAACCAGGCTCCCTGGAATACTAAAATGAGGCAGTAGAAGGAATTAAAAGTACATTTCACTATTTTAAATGGAAACACAGCAGATATTGGTCGTGTTACCCACAAAATGTGTACAATAAGGCACACCTGGCCTTCCAGTTGGGATGTCAAGAGAGAAAGTAGGTGATGACCTGCACAAATCATGGAAAATCATGAATGGGAATGAAACAGATACTCTAAGAGCTTGTAGGAAAATGTTTTATCATAAAGAAAGATGAAAATCTATTTATATTCTAGAGTAGTTGGTTTTTAAGGTGGTTAGACTTGAAAAGTTAAAAAAACTGCGTAAAGACCCATGTATGCTTAAACACATTGCTAAATAAAATGGACATAATGGCAGAGTGGAATTCATATTTGGTGTAGCATTCCGCAATTGCACTGCTGTGTGCTGGTCTTGTCAGATCCTCGTCCAGTCTGGGTCAGTGCCAGTAGAAGCACAACAGAAGGTCAGGGAAAGACTGAAATAGGAATCAGATCCAGTCTGTACGACAGAGATTTCTAAAAAGCAGGTGTTTATTATAAAGGGGCTGGAAGAGGGGAGAGCTGCTTCAAGTACGTGATTGCGCTCTTTGAGCTCAGGGAGGTAGAAAGGGATTGGAGTGCTTTGGGGTGAATCCAATGGGCAGACCAAGTCTTTTCTCTGACTGGTTGAATTACCTCAATTGAATTGAGGATTGTGAAGAGGTATACTCTTTTATTCGTTTTCAAGAAATAATCATGGACCATTGATAATTTTGCCAGGCATGTTTCCAGACTCTGGGGATACAAAGGTAAGCAAAAGAGAAAAATAAAATAAAATAAAATAAAACAAAATCCTATCATCATGGAACTGACATTACAATGAGGAAAACAAAACGTAAGTGAAATGTATGGTCTTCCAGATTGAGAGCAGCAGGAGGCCCCCAGCTCAAAGTGTATAGAGTGAGGTCGATAAACCACCTCTAAAATGCCAGCTGCAACAGACAGGGCTGCCCCACCCACCATCACCCCTGCCTACCCTGTCATAAATGCCTCTTCTGTACCAGCTCAAAAGCTGGGGAGCCAATTCTGACAATCTTAGATAGTGTTGGTAATAGATCTTGATGGAGACATTGCGTATGGAGCATGAAGAATTATATCCTTTGTATCATCAGTTTCTAATGTCAGATTTCATCAACTAAATACGCTCTAATTTTTCTGGGTGTTGCTTTTTGCCTTGGTTTACTTATCATTAATCATTTTGCACATATCTCTACCTTCCCATTTCTTTTGCATTTCCTTGATTTACCATCCCTTCCTTGGTATGTTATCCTCCCTTATTGGCTTATTTCACTCTAGCCTTCACTACCTGTTTTTACTTGGTACTTTAATTTAATTTATTCAATGTATTTATTTATTTGACAGAGAAAGAGATCACAAGTAGGCAGAGAGGTGGAGTGGGGGGAAGCAGGCTCTCTACTGAACAGAGAACCCAATGCAGGGCTCAGTCCCAGGACCCTGAGATCATGACCTGAGCTGAAGGCAGAGGCTTAACCCACTGAGCCACCCAGGTGCCCCATTTTATTTTTTATTTATTTTTATTTGTACTTATTTTTTATTTTTGAGGTTGGGAAGAGGGAGAGAGAGAGACAATCTCTATAAGGTTCCACACACAGCAGAGAGCCCAACACAGGGCTTGATCTTAGGACCCTGAGATCATGACCAGGGACAAAATCAAGAGTTGGATGCTTAACGCACTGAGTCCCCTGGTGCCCCAGCTGGTGCTTTTAAACTGGTCTAGCAGTATATTTTTTGTAGGAGAATGAAGTCTTTTTTTAAATTTTTTTCCCTATCACCTTGGTCCATGTTTTATTTTTTGTGTGTTTCTTTTGTTTAGTTTATTTTCTAATCATTAATATTAAAATTAAAGAGTATCTCTAGACTCCATTATCCTGTAGTATAATAAATAAACAACAACAACAAAAAGATGACATTTGTACAGTCTTACTGTTGGACCATCTTCCTTGGGTCAATTTTTTTTTTTTTTTAAGATTTTATTTATTTATTTGACAGACAGAGATCACAAGCAGGCAGAGAGGCAGGCAGAGAGAGAGGGGGCGGGAAGCAGGCTCCCTGCTGAGCAGAGAGCCCGATGTGGGGCTCGATCCCAGGACCCTGAGATGATGACCTGAGCTGTAGGCATAGGCTTTAACCCACTGAGCCATCCAGGCACCCCGTTGGGTCAACTTTTAAATTGTTCACACACCCTGGGACTTAATTAAATTCTTGTATTTGTATGGTGTTGCTCCACATGCAAGAGAGGTCGTCTAAATTACCAAGAGGAATTTGGTGTGCCTGCAGCTTCCTGAGATGATGAAGGAGTAGGAAAGGGGTCCACTCAGTACTGTTTTGGTATCAAAGAGGGTGTGACTCAAGAGGCTGGGGAACTGGTGGAAATCTTGACTGCGTGTATTTCCTCTAATTCTTTTAAGGGTGGAATAAAGCGAATGTGATCAGCTATTGCTTCAGTTTAATACATTCGAATGTTCGGTGTTACTCCTTCGGTTTACAATTTTTTTCATAATCCCATATTGGATGTGATTATGTATTCATTCATTTCTGTTTAGTCGTTTTTGCCAGATGGAAAGTTGCTTCTCATGAACAGAGTGACGTGTTGCCTGCTCTTTGCAACTGCCTTACTCATGCCATCAGTGATCTCCCTTGGATGGCTGGTAGCCATAATTTCACATGGCTTCTTCCTCATCTAGGCAACCTGGAGGGAGAAAAGAAATGTGGGTCATCCCAGCAAAACAACTTCATCTCTGTCATCTTTCTTGTCTGTGGATGAAATGGTTGTTCTAGAAACTAAAATTTTTGTTTTGTTTTGTTTTGTTTTGTTTTGTTTAATTCAGCATTTTTTTTGCTCAGTACCCATGGAAAGAGTACAGTGCGGCTATGTCTAGGGTCCATTAATATGTTGCCTCATACTATAACAAGAACAACAACAACAACAAAAAACTATTCCATCTAGGACAGACTATGCCATGTAGAAGAAAAATAGCACTACATCTGGGCTGTAATATCTTCATGGTTTTGTGAGAAACAGCTGCAACTTCCCAGGTGGCTACTCTTAATTGTTAGAGATTGTAATTGCGGAAGGAATTTATAATCATTTTCCCTTAATATAGTACACAACCCTTCAGCCCCTCAAACTGCAGGGTCTTGGGACTCCTGGGTGACTCAGTCTGTTCAGTCTCCTACTCTTGAGTTCAGGTCAGGTCGTGATCTCAGGGTCGCGAGATCAAGCCCCATGTTGGGCTCCATTCTAGGCTTGGAGCCTACTTAAGATTTGATCTTTCCCTCTCTCTCTCCCCTTCTTCCCACCACTTGCACTCACTTTCTCTGTCTGTCTAAAACAAAACAAAACAAAAAATTACAGGGTCTTTTCTCCATTCCGGTAGACAATGCCTTCGCAGCCACTGGACAAAGAGAATCTGCAAGTAAAACCTCAGTGTCCTTCTGAAAGTTCAAAATACATGATTTTCACATCTAAGTGAGCAATAATTGTTAGCCATTATTTTCATTTTTATTCCATCAGCCTGCTCAGAGGCCTCTCTCAGAAATGTTTCCCATTTCTTGCCCACTAATGGTACTGTTCTGCAGTCTGGAGATTACAATTATATCTGGGATCTGAGCTAGAAGAAGTGAAAACACATAGGTCTCTGCTCAAGCCACCATCATAACTAGAATGGAAAGTGAAATGGGGTGTTGGGTACTAATAATAGAAGTTGAGGGGCACCTGGGTGGCTCAGTTGGTTAAGCCTCTGTCTTCGGCTCAGGTCATGATCCCAGAGGCCTGGGATGGAGCCCCACATCAGGCTCTCTGCTCAGCAGGGAGCCTGATTCCTCCTCTCTCTCTGCCTGCCTCTCTGCCTACTTGTGATCTCTGTCTGTCAAATAAATAAATAAAATCTTTAAAAACAAAAGTTTATTTTAGGAGACAGTAATTGTTAAAAAACAGCAGATTCTGTAAGGAAAAAATCTCATTAAAACAAAACAAAACAGAATAGTATTGGTGGAATGATAAGATGCTGCTGGATACATAGGTTATATGACTTTTAGCATAAATCTTCCAATTTTGTTAGAGTTGCATAATTCAAGTAGAGATATATGAACTAAAAAATAACATTGCTAATTGCATGACTAAGGGCTACTAGTAAGAAAAAAAGTAAGAATTATTAAGAAGTATGCTTTGGAATTCTATCTTTGGTTTATACTGCAAAGATATATTTATTTTCACTTTCACAAAAGTAAAATTGCAAAAAAAAATTGGATTTGATTACAATCTAAGAATGAGTCTGTAATGATGGAAAATTTAGGATTTTAAATTAGGTAAACAATTTGAAGAAAACAGCAATAGTTTTAAAAATATTTTTAGTAACAATAAACCATTACTTTGGCTTCAGGGAAAAATTCTACAGTAAATGAAAAAAAAACATCATTAACTCATTAATCTCAGAAAACAATTTTCTTCTCTGATGTGTCAGATACTACATGAGATACAAGGAATATATATGTTATGTTAAGGCTTTCACAATTAGTGAAAGGGATGGATTTATATTTAATATAAGACCTCCCAGTGTAAAATGTGATACAGACATTGCTTCAAGGTGAGTCTGAAGTGAGGAGAATGGAGGAATTACCTGTATCAGGAAGAGGGTGGTCAGCAAAGGAGTCCCTTTTAGAGCATAATTTTATTGACTGGATGCCACCCAACATCCCCCCCTAGCCTTGATATGTGTAAGTCTACAAATGAGAATAGAGAAGGGCTAACATTGACAAGACTGCCTTTATTAATAATTAAATGTTTATTAAGGATAGTTACCACTCTTGACAATGGTTGAGCACTGAATGTGAATTTTAGATTTACAACCACAACTATAATTAACACTTTGAAAGCTAGATTACACTAGTCATCAATTCACTTATTCTTCCATTCTCCTGGAGAGCAACTTGCTACCCTTTTTTCAAACTTGTAACACCACTCCCCATCATCAGTCTCAGAGGATGGACATTTCTGCTACTTCTTTGAGATACCTAAAACAATCAGAAGAGAACACTAAAGAATTCTGCCACCTCGTCTACCCACATACCAGCATCAGAGCCATGAGTTTTCCATTTCTGGGCCACAAACCTAAGCTCTCCAGACTCCTTACTAGACCCAATTGTCCCACTTACTTTTCAAAGCAGTCATCCCCCCACTGCTCAGGTACATTTCTCTAGGACGTCTAACTATTCTCTCTTAAATTATATATTTTTCTCTTTCTACTAGGATATTTTTAACATACAAACAGGTTGTTGTAAAGCAAAAACAAAAACAAAAACAAAACAAAAAGTTCAGGTATACCTGGGTGGCTCAGTTAGTTAAGCCTCTGCCTTCGGCTCAGGCTGCTATCCCAGGGTCCTGGGATCTAGTCCCAATTCTCCCTCTGCCTCCTGCTCTCCCTGATTGTACACTCTCTCTTTTTGACAAATAAATAAATAAAATCTTGAAAAAATATATTCAATCCCAGATAGTATCCTATTTTTGTTTACCATTTTGAAAGTAAAATTCCTCAAATTAATTGCTTTTTCTCTATCTCCAAATTCTCTCTTCTTATTTTATCTTCAACCTATACCAGCACACTTTCACTTCTTCATTTCACTGCAAATGCCCAGCTCAGGGATAACGGATAACTGATAGCTTTGATGCTACCTTTCACTGGACTTACTTATCTGTACTCTTTGAAACAGGTGGTTACTTCACTTTCTTCAAATGGAAAGCCCAGTATCTAGGTTTCCTTCCTTCCTACCTCTCTGGTCATTGGCTACTCTTTTTCAGTAATCTTTCAGATGCCTCTGTTCTCCTACCTTTGAATATTCTTTGTCCCAGTAAATACCTGAAGATGGTTTCTAAAGCCATTAGACTTCCTGAGCACCAGACTGGTGAGTGTTCCTCTATTCTTTCCTCTATTCTGAACTTTGGATTCATACAGCCAACAATAAACTTGACAACCCTACTTAGTTGTTTCCAGATGTTCCAGGGATGTCATTAATTTCTATTATTATTGTCTTTAAAGTACTATTTAATTATCCAGGTGTAGTCTAGATTCTATTAAAGGACATCGACAACGGTAATGATGATAATGGTGATGATCATGGCGGCAGTCCTCATGATGTGATGGTGATGGTGATGATGATGATTTTTTTTCTTTTTAAATACATACATTCATCCTAAGAAGAACAATATTATTATCGTTTTCCAAATGAACAAATTGAATCAGAGCAGTTAAGTAACTTTTCAAGATCATACAATCAGAAAGGTGCAGGAAAGGCTGTGAGCTGATATACATATGATTTTATACTTATTCTGATATGACTCTCCCAATAAATGCGTGATTACCATTTATTTACCAATTACAGCTTTATCTTCCTTCTATTCACCCTTGAAAAGGAAAGGTTTATTAGATACTTAATCATTAAATTTGTCCCATCTTTCTGACAGGACCATTCTAGATAAGCCCTCACTTTCTTAGACTCTCTTCTAACCCCAAACTAGATCTTATAACAAGTTCCTGCCAGCACCTTCATCTTTCCATATCCTACGGTCTCCCAAAATACTCACTACAACAAATACTGATCCCTCTTGTTCAACTACAGGTGTGTTCCTGGTACTCTTTGGCTAGAGAGCATTGATATCTCTGGGAATGCTATGGCCAGTGCAAAGTAGGGGATGGACATCCCTTTCCATATTTTGAATACTACACTCCAATTATATTTGCCTATAAGGATTACCAAATTAACTCCCCTACATTTGTTTGAAAATCTTATCCCAATACCTTGGCACAATGTCATGGGCTCGCTATTTTTCTTTACACTCCTTTTGAACTTATCCAAATAGTAAATATTGATTTGTTCTAGCCATTGAAATGGAATTGTGGTCATGGCTGCCACCAAACCCTTCACTTAGTTTATAACACATAATGTTCATATTGTTAGCTATCTTATTATGTCAATATGGCAAGATTATTTATTTCTAAAATTGCAATTTTAAACGTTACAAAAGGACTTTAATTATTATGGCCCCGGAATTTTAAGAAAATACTGAATTCAACAAGACAAAGGACAGAGCCCAGTAGCACTCTTCAGGGACTTCCTTCTATCTCATAGATTCTCATTTTATGTGAAAGAATATAAAGTAACTTGGTCAAACACTTCATTTAGTCCATGTAAACCCATAAGCTGATAATGTTTTTAAGAAGCAATTGATTTCATTTGTCTGGATATGTCTTAAGTATATTAAGCACTTTGGATTTGGTATGAAATTAAAAATATATATATATCAGAAGAAATAGAAGCACACGAATGGGAAGAGTGAATAATTCAGATAACGTCCAATCAGGATGTAAGAAGAATCCCAGAAAACATCAGGAAACAGAGATTATAGAACCTGAAGAAAGCACAGGGTCTCAGAAGCCAACATTTGCTTTTAGCCCATCCATTCCTATACCAGATACCTTAGGGAAATATAAGAACTAGGACAGAGCCAGGAAAGGGCACATTCTTTAATGTGAGTTAGGGTATTTGCCTCAAGCTCGAGATGACTCTCTTACTCAGTTATGCTGGACTAAGTGAAAAAATGCTTCCCACAACCACCTCCCCTCAATATAAGAAGATTTCTTTCCTTTTTTTTTCCCCCCTTAAATTCAAACTATTTTGTATGTAAAGATGAGGGCAAGAAAAAGCAGAGCAGATAAGAACAGAAGTTAGAGAGCTCTTTTGTACCAGCTGGAGAAACAGGGAATTTGAATGACGCCACCGATTCGTTGTTTGGGGCTAGATTCTTCATATCATTACTTCCACTCACCAGAGTCCTGGACCTGAGTTGGAAATACAGAGATTGGAAGTTAGCTTCCCCCAGGCGGCAGTAGGGAGAAAAGGGAATATGAATTTTTAGAATTGAGTTAGAGTTATAAATATCTGAAACTACCAACTGATAATTGCACTGATTAAAATTTGGATATTTAAAGTTTTCCATAAACCCCAATATAGTGTGAATTGTTACCCTGGTTCTTGTGTAAGGCTGGTGGGTGATGAACTTGCATGTACCTGGCACAGAGCTTAGCATATAGATTACTGTGTCAAAAAAAAAAAAAAAAAAAGTAAATGAAATTCCATTTTGTTAAATTAGATAACATAGAGAGTATATTAGTAAAGATAAGCTGAGGCCTATAACAGACGCCCAATTCTCAATAACAAAATACAGTTCTATTTTTCATTAAAAACATATATAGGTTGGTCAGGAGGCTCAGGTCTACACAGTTATTCAGGGACTGTGTCTGAGAGAGATTCTAACACCTTTATTTAACCAAGAGACCCTATGGTCACCAGTGGAAGTAGAGAAGAAGGAAGGTACTGGGAAGGCACACCCTCACTTAACTCCCTGAACCTCCTGCTATCTGGCATCTATTCTTATTCCATTGGTGAGTTGTAGTCACATGATCCAATCTAGTTACAAGGGATGCTGGGAAATGTAGTTCAGCTGTGTTCTGGGCCTGTTGAGTGTCTAGTCAGTCTTTGCTGTGGAGCATATACTCTAGGGACCTTACAGAATTTTTCCTTCTACTGTATTTGCAGAGGTACATCCTACAGTATTTGCAGAGGTACATCTAGGCCTGCCCTTGCTAGTCCCTTTGTAATACCACCCATAGTGATGATGATCTACTGAAGAATTCCTCTCAATTATTTCTTAATTTTAGATAATTGTGCTAGCCCAAGAGTCAGTTTTTCTTTTGATCAAGATTGTCTAGTGTTTAGAATCCTCCTTTATCAATTTAATAATTATGTGTACCAGGCAGTGTTCTAGGCCACGGAGACATCGCATTGAAGGAAGTAGGAAATAATCTTTGCCCTTATGAAAGTTACATTCTTATTTTGATTCATAGTGTCATAGTTGAGACACTGAGATGTTGATAAGGAAATGTAAAGAAGAAAGTTCAGGAAAAGTAAAATACAAAGATATAATCTGATATAACACTTGATTAATTTGAATTTGTCATTAGAAAAAAGAAGAAGTTGATCACTCTTTGATCACTCTTTATGTGGTCAGATCCTCTTCAGGCTGGTGTGCAGAATACCAAGGGGCACCATGAACAAATGGACAAGGGAAGCCTTCGTTCCTGGCCCAGGAAGACACATCTGTCTTGTTCATCAGTTGTGTGGTAAATACAGCTTCTAGAACATCCTCACATATGGGCCCCAAGCACTTACTATAGATGGCCCACAAAATTGGTCCCGATATCCTCTCTAAATATAAAGAGGAAAATAAAGAAAAAGAAAAACACTTTCTTGAAAAATAGTCATTTCAAGGAAAGTCTTATAATTCCTCAGAGCCATACCAGAAATGAAGGTTCTTGTAGCATTCTCCAATAATTCAAACATCTCATGCTTATATAAAAGCTGTGTGCCCACACCCTTCTCATGCCTTACATCTGTTATCTATTTAATTTTCACCCAATCGTATGACATAACAAAATTATACCGAATTTATATACAAAGAAGTAGAGACTGTGATGAAATAATTTGCCCAAGATTTTAAAGTCATGAAAAGGGATATCAGATTTGAATCTAAGCCTTACTGAGTCTGTACATGTAATCACTCTACAAACTGCCTTTCTCTACATTTTATTCAAAATAATTCTAAAAATAGGAAAAAAAAGGAATATTAGTAACTTTGGCCTTCATATACAAATGTCTCCCGACCCATGTTGCTCTTCTGACCTTGGTAGCATACTGAACCATTAAGGGCTTTCATCATCTTAAGTTTCTGTTTTGGAATGGTTTCCAGAATGTTCTGGTTCCAGAAAATTCTGGTTTCCAGAATGTCAGTCCCCTCTGCTTCTCTCCTGGTACTTACCTTGCTCCAGTATAGGAAGGAATCCTCAGGTGACTGAGGGTGATTAATACTGTGGAGTTAAAACATTTTATGGTTGTATCTAAATGCATCCTGTAGCAATTTTGACAAGGTTGGCAAATCATCTATGTGACAGTCTCAGTTTCTGCATATTGGGGAAAATAGTACCTGATTTGTGGGACTGTTGTTTGGATACAAGGAAGTAATCAATATAAAGTTCTAAGAATACTCTTAGCATATTGTAAATATATCAAAATTATGAGATATTGTGGAGAGTTTTGTTGTCTCAACCATCTGTAACAGACTTCTGGTGAGTGAATAATCCTAACTTGGGGTTACAGCACCTACAAACCTGTTCTCATTTCTTTTTTTATCTTTTCCTAAGTTTGCCTTGTTCACTGGCATGCAAGAATATGTGGGTCACATGCTCATGAATAAAGGGTCCAGTAAGAAATCTAAGAGGTAAATATGTTCAACTCAAGCAAATGCAGGTGTAGTGACTAAGCAAGAGGAAAGTGTGACGATTTCAAACCATAGGACCCAGGGGAAGCAGAGGCTGCTCATTTCCCCTCAACCCACAGCCAAACACGGGGCCATGATCTTCACTCAAAACTCAGAGCCATCAACAGCCTCAGTTTAAATCGATGCGGCATTTGAGCACGTACTCCATAATTAATGAGTATATAACAAAAGAGCCCCTTGTTTACAGTAATTTTTTTATTCATGTTCCCAATCTAAGAAAGTATTTAATTCCCCTCAATGATATTAGCCACCCCAGTCTTTATGACAGCATGGGACAATAATTACCCTGCTTTAACTGAATTTATAGACCTCATTAACACCCCTGCCTTCATACCATGATTACAAATCTCCTAGGAATCGAGAACTCTCTGAACGGTAGGAGAATTATTGTGATTTATTGTTCACCCTGGCAGTCCAGAGCGCAGACTGATTTATTGCTGTGGATTCCCACTGGGGTGAGCAGAATTTGGGAGGAGAAACAGGGGCTTCTGGGGAAGTGAGCTTACCCTCCCTGACTCAGAGTCACAGGTTAATACGGAGACTGTCGCTTACTGCACAGAAGCATGGAGGAATCTCAGGAGGACAAAGCCTCGAGCAATAACCAGCTTGAGAATGTCACTTCTGCCACTGGGAAAGTAATTGTATCCCTTTATTGGAAATGAGAAGTGAGGGCAGGTCTTAAATATTCCAGCTGCTTTTCATTTCCCCCCCTCCACGGGGACATTGTTCACCCATGGTCTGAACAATCAAGCAGTTACGGAGAACAGAACTTGCATTACTAGTTTCCATTCTTTTTCTGACACAAGATCACATCTCCACATTTTCCCAGGAATGATGCTTATTTGCTACATGATTCTTAGCTAGAAGATCAAACGTCCTGGCATCACAATTGCCCTTAAGGTCCAGGAGAAAGAATTGTGACTTTGAGAGCTCACGTAATTGTTAACAGCGAACGAACGTTACAGCTGCCACACCCTGCGTGGTATTACATTGTCATACCATTTTCACAATAGGATTACAATGTGAACTTTGATGGTGATGAAAGGAGACAGAAGATTTTTTTTTTTTAATGCAAAATGAGAGTTAACTGCTGTCCAGATAAGGACATTTTCTAGCAGCAGAGTGACATGTTGGAGTTCTTTCCATTCTTTGAAAGGAATCATGGCATCCAGCCTTAGAACCCTCCAGAACACAATAGAGTCCTACCCAGCCTGTGGGCAGGTTGTGAAAGGAGACAAGTTGCTTTGTTTCTTTTTCATTTCTTTTTTTTTCTAAACCAAGTAACATTTATCATCTTTTTATTTTTTTTGTTTTTTTTCTTTATTTTGTTTGTACTTTGTATTTTTTATTTATTTATTTAATTTTTATTAACGTATAACGTATTATTTGCCCCAGGGGTAGGGTACAGGTCTGTGAATCATCAGGCTTACACATTTCACAGCACTGACCATAGCACATACCCTCCCCAATGTACATAAGCCAGCCACCCCATCTCTCTCTAACCCCCAGCATCTTTATTTTTTAATTCAATTAGCCAACATATAGTACATCATTAGTTTCTGATGTAGTGTTCAATAATTTATCAGTTGCATATCACACCCACTGCTCATCACATCACATGTCCTCCTTAAAGTCCATCACTCCATCACCAGGTTGCTTTAGAAAAAGATCTACCCGAAGACTTAGAGGAAGCAAGCCATAAGGCATGTCATATTTTTTTTCCCTAAACTCATTTTGATCTGCTTTAGTAGAACTGATTGGGGGGGGCTCAATTTAATACATAAATTGTTACTGACTTTCATAAACTAAGAAAAATAATTGGAGACATTTAATTGTTTAATGAATTTTTATTAGTCATCAGATGCCCAAAGTTCAGAAAGAGAAAAGAAAACCAAGATTCTTGGTCTTTTTATCCCTTCATTTTTATACCAAAGCAAAGTAGTCATGATTCATTCTGGATAAAGAGTTAATGGAGTGTGTGCTAATTGAGAATGAATCTTGCACCCACCAGGGCTAGAGGATCGGTCCTGACACTCCTAGAAGCTTTGTACCTTGTTTCTGAAGCTCTTTACAAATCATCATAAAAGAGAAATGATCTCAGAAGCACTTAAAGCTTTTTCTACACCCACTTTTCCAATAAATCTCAAACACATCTTTCATTTTGATCACAGAAATGCAAATTTCTTGACAGGCAAACTAGAGCATGACTAAGCCCAAATGAAGTACATCTACTCAAGTGGAAAGAATAATGCATTGAAACATAATGCAATTCACTCGACTTCAGCTTGGAAACCACGCGTGCTTTACGTCATCGGCTCATGGTTCAGTGTTGGTGTTTTCACGGATGACTTTGAAAGGATTGAAGCGGCTAGAAAGAAAAGTAATGTTTACACACTGCTGGTTAACTTCATGGGCCCGTTTCTCCTTAACTGTATGTTTATTCTTTCCTATCACTTTCATTCATAAGAAGTTAGATTTGATAATAGCAAAATAATTTCAGGCTAATCAGGGGTGTAAGTGCTAATCTTTGGCTGGATCTCATAATAGGCGCAGAAATGGAAATGTGTGGTCTAGTGTCTCCTCAGTGTGCAGGGTAATGGTTGCTAGGCAGCCTCCTGTTTGTCGAGGAGAGAAAGAATTTCTTTATCTACAGATGTCTTCAGCCATGCCTCGTGCTCAGTGTCTCCATCGGATTTATACAGTGGGATAGGGCTTACCGAGCTGCAGTGATTTTCTGTGCAGTATTTGTGAGGGACATATTGCCGAACAAGGGTCAAAGTGCAAGCAGAAGTGGGCATTACTGAAACAGAAGAGGGCCGTTACCTGGAGAAACCAGCCTGATAATATCTAAGAGGCTTAAACTTTGCATTATGACTATTTTAATTGAATTTTATGTTATCAAAGCGATATACGTACAATGGCTTAGAAAGCTGAATAGGAAACTAAATGGATTGTAACAGAAAGGCTCTCTCAAAACTGTATCACTTTCCTCCCTTACATCTTCCTCTCCCAAAGCAACCACTTTTAGGTGTTTACTCTCTGTAATTGTAAATTATATGAATTGATCGCTGTCACTGGATTCATTGGTTTTAGATGCTGTCTACTGACTCCTGGTTGGGGTAGATGAGGATTTAGATTTCTTATCCTGCCAACAGTTTCATCGGTCTCCCTCTTTCTCCTATTCCATTAAAATTTAGGGTTAAAGCACCATTCAGAGTTTATAATATTAAAAAATATCATTGAGTCATGACAGGATCACATTTAATTCTTTTTTTTTCTGCCTGTCTTGAAGTATTCCTTGCTTATTTGTCTGTTTAGTTTTATTTCCTGAGAATTCTCTGAATGTATCACTATATCTTCTAGCATCTGCTATTATCCTTTCAGTGCAATTTTCCAGGAAATGAAAAAAAAATAAAAATATCTGGAAACTGTGAATGCCAGACTTTCTCTGGATGTGTTACTACTGGAGCCTTTTCTTCTCCTGCATTCTCTAGAACTGCTCCCAACTCCCTGTCTTGGAATTCCCTTCATGCCCTTCTTATTACTTGCATGTCACGTTTTCTTCTTTCCTGGTCTGTATACACCACTGTTGGGTGGACCATATCCTCCGGTAGTTTAAAGTTCAAAAGACCATCCAAGGACAGGCATGTGGTCATGACAACCCCCCTTCTTCTTGTGAATTAACTGTTCCAAACTGAACTGAGTGTCCTCCGTGTCTGGTGCATAGGTGTCATTATGCTGCCTTTTAAGGACCTTCCTGGACATTCCCTTTGCTCATTCCCTATATTCAGGCTCCACTTTCCTGTGCAGCATGTCTTTCCCTGGTATATTTCCTCATCTGGGGAGAAAACCTTTCCAGTAGCTTGCCAGAAAAGTAACCAATGAGGGGAGTTTTTTGAGACCTTACATATCAGAAAATACATCCTTATGCTAGGTCACACACACCTGAGTTTGGCTGGGGGTCTTCTAAGTTGGAAAGCATTTTCTTTATTTTCTATATTTGAGGGCACTGCTCCACTGCCTTCCAAGTTCCAAGATTTTTGTTAGCTATCTGATGCATTCTATTCCCTGAGCCTTTTGTTTGGTTTTCCTTTTCCCTAGAACTTATGTCATCTTTTTTAACTTCAGTGTTCTGAAATGTTGCCATGAAATACCAATTTGTTTCTATTTTCTCAAATGTTTTGCTAGTGCTTGGCAATCTCAAAACTCATGATTTATCAGATTAATGTGGGGTATAGGCATCCTCCTTTGTTTAACTCTCCAGATCAATGTGAAGAGAAGCAAGGTTCAGAAACATGAGGTCTTGAACAAAGGATGACGTAGAACAAAGACCTGTGAATCCTTTGATATTTTCTATAAGCTTGACGCTCCTTTCTCTTTTCCTTGCCTTCTAATCGGGTATATAAACATTATATTCTCTCTCATTTTCCCCCCTTCTCCCATATATTAAGCTATGCCTTGAGAATGACATGATTTTTTTTATCCTAGTTTTCAGAACTTCAGTTCCCTTTATTTTATTTTTGAAAATATTTTATTTATTTATTTGAGAGAGAGAGAAAATGAGAGAGAGCATGAGAGAAGAGAAGGTTAGAAGGAAAAGCAGACTCGCAGCGGAGCTGGGATCCTGATGCTGGACTCCATCCCAGGACTCCGGGACCATGACCTGAGCCAAAGGCAGTCGCTTTAACCAACTGAGCCACCCAGGCTACCCCCTTTATTTTAGTAAGTATCAAAAAGATATCATCAATTAAGCACCTGTTGAGCTGTTACAATATTAGATGATAACTGTTATCATGATATTTTTCAACTGTGGAAAAAGTGGTTCAGAGAGATAAAGTAACATGAACAATCATTCAGCAAAAAAGAGGCAAAAAATCTGATCAGGTTTACCTGATTTCAAGGTCTTCTTTTCTTACCATCTTTCTTTATACTTTTTTTTTTCTTTACCTTCTAGAAAACTATAAATTTATATGCAATGTGTTCAAGTTACAGGATGGAAAGCATCATGATTTATTTGTCAAGTTTATACACGGCATACATTTTGAAGTGTTACTTTGTATATTCAGCAATATAATCTAGATTCAAAATCATGTTAGAAGAATTTGCTCAGATCAACGAGATGAGGTTCAGTGTGAGTCAAGGATCTTCTGCCCTTTGTTTGCCTAATGTGTAGTTTTATATCAGCTTCAGGGGCTTGTTTGTAATATCTTTATTAATATCATTCTGGCAAAAATATCCACTATAGAAATAGCTGAAATATTTGAAAGCATTGCTGAAATACTATTGTTTCTCAACTTAAGTTTATACTCTTGATTACTTAGCTTTAGAGTATTTTTTTTTTTTTTTTGGTGTGGCTTTTAATTTTCAAATCATGATCTTCCACGCACTCAAGGCAATTCTTATTCTGGTGGGAAAGTTGCCTTAGTAATAATTTACATTCTGCAGGCAGTGGTGGAGGAGTTGCTTCTGCTAAAAGGAATAACATTTGTTATCACTCTTAACTGTTTTGCAAGAAAAAGAGCTTGTTATAGAAATAAGTCAATCCGTTGCTGAAAGAATAATGCTTGGAAATATGCCTGTGGACAATAAATCACCTGTTAGAGACAAGGAGAGAAAAAAACAAAACAAAATTCTGAACACATTGGTGTGAGACCACTCTGCTGTTCATCTAGGAGCCTGGCATGAAGAGACAGAGTGATGTTGAGCCTCTGAAACGTCTTTCTAAAAATACTTACACAAGAAACCTCTTCTCAGCCTCTATTAAAATGAAATCAAGATCTAGCAGTTATATCATGGTGGTGAGCTACAGAAAATGAAATCAGAAGCAATTATACCAATGGAGACCATAGATGTGAGCATGGGCTTCACGTTGAATGTAAGGCATGTGCAATTTAAGAATGGATTATTCCTTCTTCAGAACCTTAAGACTTCAGAATTAAAAGAGAAGACAAATCTATTTCTTTGATGCTACATATACACTTTTCTTGTAAGATGCCCATAAAATGCTTAAGTTCCATTTTGTATATAATCTTATGAATGGACAAGAATTCAAAAAATACCCTTTCTGTAAGGACTTTCTTGATCCAACTTTGTACTACAGTATGAACTGAATTTTGTTTGGATGCCCTGATGCCATTCTGGGTACTTGTAAAGTATTCTTTTTAATAAAAATCCACTAGAAAGTTGAGAATTATATATAAAAGTATATAGTTTTATTTTAACAAATAGTTTCCCAAATCCCTAAAATGTATCATAAAGTTTGTTACTATGATGGTTAAGTTTGTATATCAAATTGTAGAGTTTTCTGGATGAGATTAATATTTAAATCAATAAATGCTGAGTAAAGAAGGCAATCTATGCCTTCTTAATGTGGGTGATCCTCGTCTAATCAGTTGAAGATCTAAATAGAACAAAAAAGACCAGCCTTGTTGAGAAATGGGAAATTCTTCACTAGTGTACCTTCACACTTCATCTCCACCATCTGCTTTCTTAGTTTGAAGACTTTTGAGCTTTAGACTGAAACTGTATTATAAGCTTTCTTGAGTCTACAGGCTGGAGGTAAACATTGCAGATTCTGAATTTGTCAGCTACCATAATTATGTGAGCCAATTTCTTATAATATCTCAATCTCCCTGTCTCTTTCTGTCTCTCTGTCTCTCTGTCTCTCTTTCTCAATATATTTGGTTCTTCTTCTCTGGAGAACTTCCACTGATACAGATTTTGATACCAAACTAGGGTGAAACATGTCAAGATACCTTTTCTTAAAAATATGTTATTAACATTTTTCTAAAATATACTTTTCTAAAAAATAATTTATTTGGCAGAGTGGGGGGCAGGGGAGAGAAAGCATAAGCAGAAGGAGTGGAAGACGGAGAAGCAGACTCCTGGCCAAGCAGGAAGCCCGATGTGGGTTTTGAATTCATGATTATAGAATCATGACCTGAGCCAAAGATGGATACTTAACTGACTGAGCCACCCAGGTGTCCCTCAAAATATCTCTTTTAATGTGAAGGGTAAGTTGTTTTAAAAGGCCCTTTGTGTCCCTTTGGAAGGAGACAACATATTACTCATTTGAGTGTATTATTCCAACTCATTGACCAAGTGATCCAAAAAGCTGTTACTTTTGAGTATGGCCCAGAACAAGAGAAGTCTCACCATAGGTCCAGGCTGCTGAGCCAGTGCTCTCCCACTTGAGCCATACAATCCATAATTATCCAAAGGTGCTTGAAGTGACAGACTGGGAATGTGTTTGAGCTTTTGACTGTGTAGGTGTCATAATACAGCCCCTCAGGATTTTGGACCAAAACTTGCCATTCTCCACAGATGATCACCCTCCTTCTGAGATACACCTTTGGCTCCACTATTGTGCCTCTAGGGAGACTGTGTGCTAAGCCATGGGCCTCCAAATTACCACATGGCCCGAGCAGCCCAACATGAGCTGGATGTCATCTGACTTAACAAACCACACATTTCGGTGTGTACAACAGCACTCCGCCATCAAATGAAAGTGGGGTACAACAGATCAGGCACAAGCAGACCCTGAAGGTGCAAATAAGTCACATGAAGAAATGATTCAATAGCCCATGATCCCTATCCCTGTTACCTTGCTTTCTCTCTCAGCCTGCACCCATGGCTGCATAGAGAGTTCCTGTGACCAGTTGGCCAAGGATAAAGAAGACCTCAATGTCTGGTTTATAAATAGTTCATAATATGGGGGGAGGGAGTCAAGATGGCGGAGAAGTAGGAGGCTGAGATGACATCAGCAAGCAGGAGATCAGCTAGATAGCCTATCAAACCATTCCGAACACCTAAAAATCCA
The DNA here is from genome assembly GCA_003697995.1 of Taxidea taxus jeffersonii. Lineage (NCBI taxonomy): Eukaryota > Metazoa > Chordata > Mammalia > Carnivora > Mustelidae > Taxidea > Taxidea taxus. The sequence continues at coordinate 50,544 of RCUC01139582.1, forward strand.
ACAGGAGATCGAAGAGAAGAAAAAAAACAATTCTAGAAACAGAAAATCGACCACTTTCTGAAAGGTAGGACCAGCGGAGAAGTGAATCCAACGCGACGGGAAGATAGACCCCAGGGGGAGGGGCCGGCTCCCGGCAAGCGGCGGAGCACAAAATCAGGACTTTTAAAAGTCGGCTCCAGAGGAGGGACATCGCTCCAGAGGCTAAACTGGGGTGAAGACCTCACGGGGACAACGTGGACTCAGGTCCACGGGGTCACAGAAGGATCGGGGGTGTCTGAGTGTCGCAGAGCTCACAGGTATTAGAGCGGGGAAGCCGGCTGCGGAGACAGAGCCGAGATTTCCTAGTGGTCTGTGACACGGACCGGTGCTCTGTGGCACGGGCCAGTGCTCTGTGCGAGGGGTCCCCACAAGATCCGGGGAGACTCCAACCCGGGAGAGCTCAGGGATCTATGGGGTTTGGAGACTCCAGGTGGGACTCTGCCAAAGACAGAGACGCTTGGTCACAGGCTGGGTGAGCTCGGAGCGCTCCCAGAAGCCAGTGAGACTGGACTGCTTACGCACGATTTTCTCTGAGCGCGGTCTCCGGCGCAAACGTGGGCTAGGGAGACTGGAGGGATTAAACGCTTTTCTCTGAAGGTGCACTGAAGGCTGGGGTCCCTAGCTCTCGGCTCCTCTGAACCGGAGATTGGGAGGCCACCATTGTCATTCCCGTCCTCCAGAACTCTACAGAAAGCATTCAGGGAACAAAAGCTCCTGAAAGCAAACCTGAGAGGATTACTTAGCCCGGCCCCTGGTAAGGGCGGTGCAACTCCGCCTGGGGCAAAGACACCTGAGAATCACTACAACAGGCCCCTCCCCCAGAAGATCAAAGAAATACAGCCAAGACCAAGTTCACTTAACAAGGAGAACAGCGGATTCTTATCTGGACAAAATGACAAGGCGGAAAAACTCACCACAAAAAAAAGAGCAGGAGACAGGACCGAAGGCTAGGGACCTAATCAATACAGACATTGGTAATATGTCAGATCTGGAATTCAGGATGACGATTCTCAAGGTTCTAGCCGGGCTCGAAAAAGGCATGGAAGATATTAGAGAAACCCTGTCAGGAGAAATAAAAACCCTTTCTGGAGAAATAAAAGAAATAAAGTCTAATCAAGTTGAAATAAAAAAAGCTATTAATGAGGTGCAATCAAAAATGGAGGCTCTTACTGCTAGGATAAATGAGGCAGAAGACAGAATTAGTGATATACAAGACCAAATGGCAGGGAATAAAGAAGCTGACCAAAAGAGAGACAATCAACTACTGGACCACGAGGGGAGAATTCGAGAGATAAGTGATGCCATAAGACGAAACAACATTAGAATAATTGGGATTCCAGAAGAAGAAGAAAGAGAAATAGGAGCAGAAGGTATACTGGAGAGGATTATTGTAGAGAATTTCCCTAATATAGCAAGGGGAACAAGCATCAAAATCCAGGAGGTGCAGAGAACACCTCTTAAAATCAGTAGGAACCGACCCACACCCCGCCATCTAATAGTAAAATTTACAAGTCTTAGCGACAAAGAGAAAATCCTGAAAGCAGCACGGGACAAGAAGTCTGTAACGTACAATGGTAAAAATATTAGATTGGCAGGAGACTTATCCACAGAGACCTGGCAGGCCAGAAAGAACTGGCATGATATATTCAGAGCACTAAACGAGAAAAACATGCAGCCAAGAATACTTTATCCAGCTAGGTTATCATTGAAAATAGAAGGAGAGATTAAAAGCTTCCAGGACAAACAAAAACTGAAAGAGTTTGTAAACACCAAACCAGCTCTACAGGAAATATTGAAAGGGGTCCTCTAAGCAAAGAGAGACCCTAAAAGTATTACCAGAAAGGAACAGAGACATTATACAGTAACAATCACCATACAGGCAATACAATGGCACTAAACTCATATCTCTCAATAGTTACCCTGAATGTAAATGGGCTAAATGCCCCAATCAAAAGACACAGGGTTTCAGAATGGATAAAAAAAACAAAACCCATCCATATGCTGCCTACAAGAAACTCATCTTAGACCTGAAGACACCTCCAGATTGAAAGTGAGGGGGTGGAAAACAATTTACCATGCTAATGGACATCAGAAGAAAGCTGGGGTGGCAATCCTTATATCAGATCAATTAGATTTTAAGCCAAAGACTATAATAAGAGATGAGGAAGGACACTTCATCATACTCAAAGGGTCTGTCCAACAAGAAGATCTAACAATTTTAAATATCTATGCCCCTAACATGGGAGCAGCCAAATATATAAACCAATTAATAACAAAATCAAAGAAACACATTGACAAGAATACAATAATAGTTGGAGACTTTAATACACCCCTCACTGAAATGGACAGATCATCCAAGCAAAAGATCAACAAGGAAATAAAGGTCTTAAATGACACACTGGACGAGATGGACATCACAGATATATTCAGAACATTCTACCCCAAAGCAACAGAATACACGTTCTTCTCTAGTGCCCATGGAACATTCTCCAGAATAGATCACATCCTGGGGCATAAATCAGGTCTCAACAGGTATCAAAAGATTGGGATCATTCCCTGCATATTTTCAGACCACAATGCTCTGAAGCTAGAACTCAATCACAAGAGGAAATGTGGAAAGAGCACAAATACATGGAGACTCACAGCATCCTTCTAAAAAATGAATGGGTCAACCAGGAAATTAAAGAAGAATTGAAAAAAACCATGGAAAAAAATGATAATGAAAACACAACGGTCCAAAATCTGTGGGACACAGCAAAGGCAGTCCTGAGAGGAAAATATATAGTAATACAAGCCTATCTCAAGAAACAGGAAAGGTCTCAAATACACAACCTAACCCTGCACCTTAAGGAACTCAAGAGAGAACAACAAAGAAAGCCTAAACCCAGCAGGAGAAGAGAAATACTAAAGATCAAAGCAGAAATCAATGAAATAGAAACCAAAAAAACAATAGAACAAATCAATGAAACTAGGAGCTGGTTCTTTGAAAGAATTAATAAGATTGATAAACTCCTGGCCAGACTTATCCAAAAGAAAAGAGAAAGGACCCAAATAAATAAAATCATGAATGAAAGAGGAGATCACAACCAACACCAAAGAAATACAAACAATCATAAGAACATATTATGAACAACTCTATGCCAACAAATTCGACAATCTGGAAGAAATGGATGCTTTCCTAGAGACATATAAACTGCCAAAACTGAACCAGGAAGAAATAGAAAACCTGAATAGGCCCATAACCAGTAAGGAGATTGAAACAGTCATCAAAAATCTCCCAACAAACAAAAGCCCAGGGCCAGATGGCTTCCCAGGGGAATTCTACCAAACATTTAAAGAAGAATTAATTCCTATTCTCCTGAAACTGTTCCAAAAAATAGAAATGGAAGGAAAACTTCCAAACTCATTTTATGAGGCCAGCATCACCTTGATCCCCAAACCAGACAAGGATACCATCAAAAAAGAGAATTACAGACCAATATCCTTGATGAACATAGATGCGAAAATTCTCACCAAAATACTAGCCAAGAGGATCCAACAGTACATTAAAAGGATTATTCACCACGACCAAGTGGGATTTATTCCAGGGCAGCAGGGTTGGTTCAACATCCGCAAATCAATCAATGTGATACAGTACATTAACAAAAGAAAGAACAAGAACCATATGATACTCTCAATAGATGCTGAAAAAGCATTTGATAAAGTGCAACATCCCTTCCTAATCAAAACTCTTCAAAGTGTAGGGATAGAAGGCACATACCTCAATATTATCAAAGCCATCTATGAAAAACCCAC
>ML103924.1:0-19624 GCA_003697995.1 Taxidea taxus jeffersonii
TATATATATATATATATATACACACACACATACACAAATAGGACATGTTTAAAATCGATGCATGCTGAAATAAACCAAATCAGTTTGCCCAAACAGATATACTTTAAATAGTGTGAAAACAGAGTTTGATGAAATTTCAAGTTCCTGGTCCTACTTGAACTCAAATCTCTTGGGATCTTGGGCCTGGGAATTAAACTTTTATGCCAGCTACCTTGAGATTCTGATTCAGATGGCTGTTGTCCTAAATGTGCTTCAAGCTCCAATCCTTAAAGATTACTACAAGAGGTTGTTAAAACCTGTTCTCAGTAAGACTTTCAAATCATTTAGAAAGCAGTATTTTAAAAACCTTATATTTAATACTGCCTTCCCCTTTCTTTTTTCTTCCCTCCTGCCTTCCCTTCTTTCTACCTTCTTTCTTTCCCTTCCTTTCTTCCTTTTAGAGAAACAGAAAAATTGGCTTCTTTTTCTTTTAATCAAATATTTTAGATAACTTAAAGGGAGAATTTTAAAATATTTTTTTAAATTTATTTATTAGAGAGAGAGCGAGCACGAGAGCACGAGCTCAGGCAGACAGAGTGGTAGGCAAAGGCAGAGTGGTAGGCAGAGGCAGAGGGAGAAGCAGGCTCCCTGCCAAGCAAGGAGCCCGATATGGGACTCGATCCCAGGACGCGGGGATCATGGCCTGAGCCAAAGGCAGCCACTTAACCAGCTGAGCCACCCAGGCGTCCCTTAAAGGGAGAATTTTATAATCAAATCACATGTACACATCATCCAACTTAAGAAATCAAACACTACAGATAAAATTTAAATCCTGTCAACCTTCCTGATCATTTGCCAGTCCTTTACCTCTAAGAAGTAATTAATATTCAGAATTGGTGTTTATCATTCACATATGTATGTTTAAAATGAAACTACATCTATTTGTATCACTAAATAAAATAATATTATATTGAATGCTTCTAAATTTATATAGTTGGTTATATACATCATGTGTCTTCTGCCACTTGCCATTTTCTCAACATTGTGCTTGAGAGATTTATCAATAGTGATACTAGTAGCTCTATTTTTTTAAACAAACTTTTCATTTTAAAACAGCTTTAGACTTACAGAGAAGTTGCATACTACAGAGAACTCCTGCATACCATTCTCCCAACTTTTCCTGGTCTTAACATCCCACACAGCAATGGTACTTTTGTCCAAACTAAGAACTTAATGTTGGTATATTACAAATAACTAAATTCAGACTTTACTTGGGTATCACTGGTTTTTCCATTAATATCCTTTTTTTTCTATTCCAGAATCTAATCTGGGATACCACATTGCATTTAGTATTTGTTCATTTTTTCCCTACTGTATGATTATACTAAAATTTATTTCTCCATCCTTATATTGACAGATGTTTAGGTTGTTTCCAGTTTTCATTAGTACACCTGATGATGGTACACAGATATGATATCCTTGTGCACACATATGTAAGTATATGTTATACTCACACAAAATTTCACAAATAAATGAAAGTTCCCATTACTCCAAATTCTTTGCAGTCTTTTTTCTATTGTCAAACTATTTTTTACCAATTTATTTACATTTAACTAATTTAATTTACATTTCCTTTATTACTAACAAAATTGAACATTTGCCATGTCTATTTTATTTTGTCTATTTATTTTTTATTTTGTAAAGTGCTTGTTCATATCCATTGCTTTTCTTATTTTTTTGTATTGATTTGTAGACATTTACATATATATAGTACACATACTCTATTAAATCTTGGTTAACAATATATATTGCAAATATCTCCTCTAGATAGAGACTTGTCTTCTCTCACTTTTTAAAACACTGTCTTCAGGCGCGCGGACGTTTAAAATGTTAATGTAGTCTAATTGTTTCATAGTCTTTTCCCTAAAGGCTTGAATTTCTTTTTCTTGATAACACAATCTTCCCCAACCCTGAAAGCACAAAAGTACTCACCTATATTTTCTTCTAGAAGTTTGAAAGTTTTGCTTTGTTCATTTGGTCTTTCCTCTACTTGATGTAGATTCTTGGGTATGGTGTGAGGTAGGAATCCAGTTTCATTTTCCGCAGATAGATATCCATTATCACAGCAGCATTTACTGAATGACTTATCTTTCCCCACTGAGCTGCAATGCCACCAATGTTAAATATCAGGTTACTATATGTGCTTGGCTCTGTTTCTGGACTCAATTCTTTCCATTGTTCTCTTTTTTCTCTGTTGTTTTGCTAATGCCATCCCATCTAAATTATATCTTCTTAAGTCTTTGTACATGGAAGGGGCTCCATTCATAGATTTTCTTCTTAAAAGACTTGGCTATTCTTTGCCTTTTACTCTTCCATTTCAGTGGAAGCATTCTAATTAATTCTTCATTTTAGGATAATCTGGTTAAGGTCCATAAAACCAAACCAAACAACACAAAACTTGGTAGAATTGGGAATTATGTTGAATTTGGAGAAAACTGCTATCTTTATGATCTAACTTTTTGTATCCACACACATGGTGTATTAGTATGTCTCTTTTAAAGTATATCAATATAGATTAATAATTTTCCTTCAAGAATGAGAGTGAAATAAAGACATTAGTTATGCAATTGTGAACCTGAGAGTTAGCAGCAATAGTTTCTCATTATAAGAAATGTTAAAAGATCAATCCAAACAGAAAGTGATCCTAAATGGATTGTATCAGAGATAAGAAGGAATGGTGAGCAAAGATATTAGTGTAAATGTAGGTTGATAATAACAATAATGTCTAATTTGTGAAAGGTAACCAGAATAAAGCCAAAATACTAAACATATAGCATATGATAAGTGGGTGAGGGCAGCTAAATCATTCTAATATCCTTAAATTATTAGGAAGAATAATAAACATACAGATTATTTTAGACTTTAAATATGCATATTAAATGGCAAGAGTAATAATTTAAGATATAGATATTTAGGAAGGAATTAGAATAATAATTAGAATTAGAAGGAAGGAATTAGAATAAGTAAAAGAAGAAAAAAGAAGAGAAAGAGGAAACAAAAGATAAAAACAGAAAAATAGTAAACATGAAATAAAATAGTAAAAAAAATGAATAATCAAACAAAAGTATTTTTTTAAGATTTTATTTATTTATTTGTCAGAGAGAGAGAGACATAGCACAAGTAGGGGGAGTAGCAGACAGGGAGGAACAGTTTCCCTGCTGAGTAAGAAGCCCATTGTGGGACCCCAGGACCTGGGATCGCTACGACCTGAGCCAAAGGCAGACACTTAAACCACTGAGTCACCCAGGTGTCCCAAACAAAAGTATTTTTAAAAGTTCTCACATCTCTAGTTAGAAGCCAAAGATTGTCAGACTGGATTTTAATTCAGCTAGTTTTTTGTTTATAAAATGCACATTTAGAACATAAGGATATAGAAAAGTTGAATGTCAAATTGGAAAAGAATACAGCAGGAAAACACTAACCAAATAAAAATGGTCTAACTATAGCAATAGCAAACAAAATATGCTTTAAAGCAAAAATCACTGTTAGAGGTAGTAAGATTCATTACGTGGAGATAAAAGTCTTACTTTACAAGTATGATATGACATTCTAAACTTATAACACAGAAAGCAAGCAAAAATGAATGAGAATATGGGAAATTTGAACAAAATTTGCAAGCCTGAGCTAATAAACATGCAACTGTTTGTTGCAATCGTCTCCATATGTTCATTGGCCCAAGGTTGTACAGTCTTTTTAAACACATGAGGTATATTTATGAAAATAGACTATGTGTTAAGCCATAAAACTAGCCTTAATGAGCTTCAAAGTCTTGATATCATAAAATAACAATCTCTGATGCAACTGAATCAGATTTTAATTAAAAAATACATATATAAAGCACTGCTTAACTGAATATTTTAATAAAGACTAGGAAATATTTGGATTTAGATAATAAGAATATAATCAAAATTGTGAGGAGGAGCAAAGGTATTTCTTAGAGGGAAATCAATAGCATTACATGATTGCAAATGAGAAAGAATAAAAGCTCTAATTAATGGGCTAAGACTCAAACTTAAGAGGTTTAAAATAGGGACGCCTGGGTGGCTCAGTTGGTTAAGCGGCTGCCTTCCGCTCAGGTCATGATCCCAGCGTCCTGGGATCGAGTCCCATATCGGGCTCCTTTCTCGGCAGGGAGCCTGCTTCTTCCTCTGCCTCTGCCTGCCACTTTGTCTGCCTGTGCTCGCTAGCTCTCTCTCCCTCTCTCTGACAAATAAATTTAAAAAAAAAAAAAAAAAGAAAGAAATTAAAAAAAAAAGAGGTTTAAAATATAAACTGCAGAATAAACTCAAAAACTTCAACTAAAAAAATAATCAAGAAAATAATTATAAGATATTATTAAAATAAATAATAAATAATAAATAGCAATGAGGATGTCAAAATTTGGTTCTTTGAAAGTGGTAATGAAATTGACAAATTTCTTTCAAGTTTAATCAAGGAAAAAAGAGAAGATTCAAAATAAGCACAATTAAGGGTGAAAAAGAAAACAATACTAAATTCTGCAGATACTGAAGAGAAAAATAAAAGGAAGTTGTGAACTTTTTATCAATAAACTTGAAAAATACAGCTTATTGAAACTGTAAAATATAACTTACCAAAAATGACTCGAGTATAAGCATATAAGAAATAATCTCTAACTATTAAAGACATTGAAACAGTAATTCAAAATTTTTCCCAGAAAAAAATTCCAAGCCCCATAAAGTTTTCAGGCAAATTCTATCAAACACCAAAAGAAAATGTTATTCCAACTTTACACAAACTCTTCTGCTCATGATGACCTGAATCCAGGTAAGTATTAAATTTATAAAATATTATGACCCCAAATCACCTGAGGATGAATAAGTTTTGAGGATATATGATAAACTATAATCATAATTTTTAAAAATGGGTGGCAAAGCTACACAAACAGATCAGTGGAACAAAATACATGATTTTGAAACAGACACATTTAGGGAAACTTCATTTATGCTATAATAGGTATTGCAGATAAGTGAGTAAAGAAAAAACTAAGATAATTATCTTACTCTGTTTTTTTTAGAAACTAGAATCTGGAACAAAGCTTAAAGGCTATTTCTTTACTGGAGATCTAATCGCAGGGCAGAAAAAGTGAAGGACAGTGAGACTGGGAAGGAAATGAAACAAATACATTTCTGAGCTTCACAAAGAGACACAGCCGGTTGCTCAATGCTGAGTCATGCTGAACATCTTAAGACAGGCTGTTCAGAAGCATCACACTTCACAACAGTCTCTCAGAAGAAAGATGAGAGGAGAATTGATCTGCTCGCTTTCACTTCTATTCCTCACTGGTTGAAGTTTGTCCTAGAAAATATTAACCCCACCACAATTCCAAGCTGCATCACTTGGTCCCTTGGGGTCACCTCTAGGACACTCATGCCAAGATCTCAAGTCTTATGGCATTGGATTTTATCTAAAGGAGGACAGTGTCAGGAGGAGCCAGAGACTCTATGAGTCCATTTGGGTTGGGCTGGATACCAGATCCCCTGGTACTTCCACAGCAACAGACATGATGGGGACAGTGCTGCCACTGGCACTCTCTATGGAGAAGGTGGAGAAAAATGTCAGTGTGATAGACAGGGCAACAGCTCCAGCAGCCAGAGAGCCATCAGGAGCTCACCAAGAGTGACCAGCTGAGGACTCTGGGCAAGGTGAATCTGAGTGAATTGAAGAGCTGCATTAATTGTGTCCAAAACAATTGGATATTCATATGGGGAAATAAGACATCTGATCCTACATCACACCTTAAAAAAGTCAATTCCATGTGGAATAGAGATCCAACTGTGAGTAGCAAGACATTAAGGAGAATATACTTTCTGTAAGAGAAAGATTTCTTAGGTCTCCAAAAGTACAATCCATAAAGATTTAAAATTTTTATAACATTGAGGTTAAGGATCTAGTATTCATGAAAATACCTCATAATGAGAGGTTTTTATGAAAAAAACATAATTATAGAGAAAACATTTGTTATGTATATAACTGATAAAGGTATTTAGGCTATATAAAAATTATTATAAATCAGTGAGAAAAAGATGAGCAATCCAGTAGAAAAAGCAAACAATATGAATGGTGTTCAACAGAAGAATACAAATGGCCTGTGATCATATATTAAAATAATCAAACTTAACATCCACAATCAATTAATGTAATGCATCATACAGTAGGATAAGGGACAAGAACCATATGATTATCTTAATAGATGCAGAAAAAGCATTTAACAAAATTCAACAACCTTCATGATAAAAGCACCCAATAAACTAGAACTGGAAGAGCAAATTCTCAATCTGATTAAGGGTGTCTAGAAAAAACTCACAACTTCCAACATACTTAATGACGAAACACTACATGCATTCCCCTTAAGATCAGGAATGAAATAAAGATGACACTCCTGCCATTTCTATTCAATGTTGCACTGGCTGTTTTAGCCAGGGCACTTGGGAAAGAAAAATAAATAAATAAAAGGCATTGAGATTGGAAAAGAAGAAGTAAAATTATCTCTACTTGCAGATGACATTGTCTTTCTTGTATATAGAAAATCCTGAGGATTCTATTAAAAAACTACTCAAACTAATAAATGAGTTCAGCTAAGTTGCAGGACACAATTCCTATATACACAAATCAATTATGTTTCTATACAGTAGCAGTGAACAATCCATAAGTGAAATTAAGAAAACAATTTTATTTACAATAGCATCAAAAAGCATAAAATACATAAGAATAACTTAACATAAGATGGTGGAGGAGTAGGAGACTGAAATATCATTAGGTACCAGGAGTTCAACCAGATAGATATCAAACCATGCTGAACACCTACAAACTCAACAGGAGATAGAAGAGAAGAAGAGCAGCAATTCTAGGAACAGAAAATCGACCACTTTCTGGAAGGTAGGATGAGAGGAGAAGGGAATCTGAAGCCACAGGAAGATAGACTGTGGGGGGAGGGGCTGGCTCCCAGCAAGCTGTAGAGTGGCAGAGCACAAAATCAGAAATTTTAGAAGTCTGCTCCACTGATGGACGTCACTCCAGAGGCTAAGCAGGGGTGGAGCCCTCATGGGTACTGTGTGGTCTCAGGACCCACGGGGTCACAGAAAGACCAGAGGTGTCTGAGGGTGGTAGAGCTCCCAGATATCAGAGCGGGGAAGCCAGCTCTAGAGATGGAGCCAAACAGTGAGCTCTCAGCTTGGGGTTTCCTTAACCCATGATCCAAGGCACTGTCTGACTACTGCGCTTCAAGCAGGAGCCCCACACGTGGCAAATCCAGAGAGAATCCCCCTTCCTCCTCTGGGAGGAGCAGCATGGGAGCATCCAGCGTGGCAAGAATCTGCTGGGTTTGGAGACTCCAAATGGGGCTGTGTGCCAGAGATAGAAACGCTCAGTCACAGGCTGCATGAGCACAGAGTGTGGCTGGAGACCAGTGAGATAGGAGGGATTGACTGCTTTTCTCTGAGGGCACACTGAGGAATAGGGCCCTGAGCTCTCAGCTCTTCTGGGCCTGAGATTGGGAGGCCACCATTTTGATTCCTGTTCTCCAAAGCTCTACAGAAAGCATTCAGGGAACAAAAGCTCCTGAGAGCAAACCTGAGCAGATTACTTAGCTTGGCCCCAAGCATGTGTGGTGCAATTCCACCTTGGACAAAGACATTTGAGAATCACTGCAACAGGCCCCTCCTCCAGAACATCAGGGAGAACATCCAGCCAAGACCAAGTTCACCAATCAATGAGAACTATGGAACTCCAGAGCTAGGGGAAAGGAGCACATAGAATTCGTGGCTTTTTTCCCACGATCCTTTAGTTTTGCAAAGTTAAATTTTTGTAATTTATTTTTTCTTATTCTATTTTTTAACTTTTCCTCTTTCCTCTTATCATGTTTTTTAACTATTCTATCTTATCATTACATTTTTAAAAAAATTCTTTAAAATGTTTATTGTTATACTCATATTTTACCCCTTCATTATATTTAACCTTATTTTTTATATACATATACGTTTGTTTCCTTTAAAATTTTGGGAAACAATTTCTGCTAATAGATCAAAATATACCCTAAATCTAGCACATGGTTTTGTTCTAGTCTCCAGCCTAATCATATTCTCTTCACTTTTCTTTTTTCTTTTCCCAACCAATTTATCTTATCAACTCTTTTTTTTTTAAATATCTTATTTGTCAGAGAGAGAGCACAAGCAGGGGGAGCGGCAGGCAGAGGGAGAAGCAGGCTCCCTGGTGAGGAAAGAGCCTGATGTGGGACTCAATCCCAGGACCCTAAGATCATGACCTGAGCTGAATGTAGAGGCTTAACCAACTAAGCCACCCAGGCATCCCTTATCAACTCCTTTTTTAGAATCTTTTAAAATTTTCATCTTTAGAGTCATATTCCATCCCTTCATCATGGTTACCCTTATTTTTGTATATATATATGTTTTTCTTTCATTAAAATTTTGGGAGGTAGTTTCTTCTAAGAGACCAGAAACCCAAAACCAAGTAGGTGGCTCTGTTCTATTCACCAGTCTAATATATTTTTTTCATTTTTTTATTTTTTCCCCCTTTCTTCTCCCCCCCAGCTTTGGGTCTCTTCTGATTTGGTTAGCATATATTTTTCCGGGGTCTTTGCCATCCTTTTAGTATTTTATTCTCTCATTCTTATATTCTTATTGGGATAAAATAACAAGGCGGAAAAACTCATCACAAAAAAAGAACAAGAGGCAGTACCAATGGCTATGGAACTAATCAATACAGACATTGGTAATATGTCAGAACTGGAGTTCAGAATGATGATTATTGAGGTACTAGCTGGGCTTGAAAAAGGCATGGGAGATATTAGAAAAACACTTTCTGGAGAAATAAAATCCCTTTCTGGGGAAATAAAAGAACTAAAATCTAACCAAGCTGAGATTAAAAAGCCATTAAATAGGTGCAATAGAAAATGGAGGCTCTCACTGCTAAGATAAATGAGGCAGAAGAAAGAATTAATGATATAGAACACTAAATGACAGAGAATAAAGAAGCTGAGCAAAAGAGAGACAAAGAACTACTGGACCATGAGGGGAGAATTCAAGAGATAAGTGATACCAGAAGATGAAACAATATTAGAATGATTGGGATCCCAGAAGAAGAAGAAAGAGAAAAGGGGCAGAAGGTATACTGGAGCAAATTATAGTAGAGAATTTCGCTAATATGGCAAATGGAACAAGCATCAAAATCCAGGAGGCACAGAGAGTCCCCCTCAAAATCAATACAAATAGGTCCACACCCCATCATCTAATAGTAAAACTTATAAGTCTCAGTGACAAAGAGAAAATCCTGAAAATAGCTCGGGCAAAAGTCTGTAACATACAATGATAGAAATATTAGATTGGCAGCAGACTTATCCACAGAGACCTGGAAGACCAGAAAGGACTGGCATGATATATTCAGAGCACTAAATGAGAAAAATGTGCAGCCAAGAATAAGGTATTCAGCTAGGCTATCATTGAAAATAGAAGGAGAGATAAAAAGCTTCCAGGACAAACAAAAATCAAAAGAATTTGCAAACACCAAACCTGCCCTACAAGAAATATTGAAAGGGGTCCTCTAAGCAAAGAGAGACCCTAAAAGTAATAGATCAGAAAGGAACAGAGACAATATACAGTAACAGTCACCTTACAGACAATACAATGGCACTAAATTCATATCTTTCCATAGTTACCCTGAATGTAAATGGGCTAAATTCCTAATCAAAAGACATGGGGTATCAGAATGGATTAAAAAAAAAAAATAAGACCCATTGATATGCTGTCCACAGGAAACTCATTTTAGACCCAAAGACACCTTCAGATTTAAAGTAAGGGTGTGGAGGGGCGCCTGGGTGGCTCAGTGGGTTAAGCCGCTGCCTTTGGCTCAGGTCATGATCTCAGGGTCCTGGGATCGAGTCCCGCATCGGGCTCTCTGCTCAGCAGGGAGCCTGCTTTCCTCTCTCTCTCTCTCTGCCTGCTTCTCTGCCTACTTGTGATCTCTCTCTGTCAAATAAATAAATAAAATCTTTAAAAAAAAATAAAGTAAGTGTGTGGAAAACAATTTACCATGCTAATGGACATCAAAAGAAAGCTGGGGTGGCAATCCTTTTATCAGGGAAATTAGATTTTAAGCCAAAGACTATAATAAGAGATGAGGAAGGACACTATATCATACTTAAGGGGTCTGTCCAAGAAGAAGATCTAACAATCTTAAATATCTATGCCCCTAACATGGGAGCAGCCAATTATATAAACCAATTAGTAATAAAATCAAAGGAACACATTGACAATAATACAATAATAGTAGGGGACTTTAATACCCCCCTCACTGAAATGGACTGATCATCTAAGCAAAAGATCAACAAGGAAATAAAGGCTTTAAATGACACACTGGACCAGATGGACATCACAGATATACTCAGAACATTCCATCCCAAAGCAACAGAATACATATCCTTCTCTAGTGCACACGAAACATTCTCCAGAATAAATCACATCCTGGGTCACAAATCAGGTCTCAACTCAAAAAATTGGGATCATCCCCTGCATATTTTCAGACCACAATGCTCTGAAGCTAGAACTCAATCACAAGAGGAATGTTGGAAAGAACTCAAATACATGGAGGCTAAAGAACATCCTACTAAAGAATAAATGGATCAACCAGGAAATTAAAGAAGAATTTTAAAAATTCATGAAAACACAACTGTTCAAAATCTGTGGGACACAGCAAAGGCAGTCCTGAGAGGAAAGTATATAGCAATACAGGACTTTCTCAAGAAACAAGAAAGTTCTCAAGTACACAACCTAGCCCTGCACCTAAAGGAGCTGGAGAAAGAACAGCAAAGAAAGCCTAAACCCAGCAAGAGAAGAGAAATTATTAATAAAGATCAGAGCAGAAATCAATGAGATAGAAGCCAAAAGAACAGTACAAGTCAATGAAACTAGGAGCTGGTTCTTTGAAAGAATTAATAATATTGATAAACTCCTGGCCAGATTTACCAAAAGAAAAGAGAAAGGATCCAAGTTAATAAAATCGTGAATGAAAGAGGAGAAATCACAACCAACACCAAAGAAATACAAACAATTATAAGAACATATTATGAGCAACTATACACGAGCAAATTTGAAAATCTGTAAGAAATGGATGCATTCCTAGAGACATATAAACTACCAAAACTGAACCAGGAAGATAGAGAAAACCTGAACAGACCCATAACCAGTAAGGAGATTGATGCAGTCATCAAAAATCTCTCAAAACAAGAGCCCAGGGCCAGATGGCTTCCCAGGGGAATTCTACCAAACATTTAAAGAAGAATTAATATCTATTTTCCTGAAACTGTTCCAAAAAATAAAAATGGAAGGAAAACTTCCAAACTCATTTTAAGAGGCCTGCATTACTTTGATCCCAAAGCCAGACAAAGACCCTATCAAAAAGGAGAATTACAAACCAATATCCTTGATGAACATGAATGCAAAAATTCTCACCAAAATACTAGCAATAGTACATTAAAAGGATTATTCACCATGACCAAGTGGGATTTATTCCTGGGCTGCAAGTTTGGTTCAACATCCATAAATCAATCAATGTGATACAATACATTAATAAAAGAAAGAACAAGTACCATATGATCCTCTCAATAGGTGCTGAGAAAGCATTTGGCAAAGTACAGCATCCTTTCTTGATCAAAAGTCTTCAAAGTGTAGAGATAGAGAAGCATATACCTCAATACCATCAAAACCATCTATGAAAAACCCACAGTGAATATCATTCTCAATGGGGAAAAACTGAGATCTTTTCCCCTAAGGTCAGGAGCATGGCAGGGATATCCACTCTCACTACTGCTATTCAACATAGTACTAGAAGTCCTAGCCTCGGCAATCAGACAACAAAAAGAAATAAAAGGCATCCAAAACGGCAAAGAAGAAGTCAAACTCTCACTCTTTGCAGATAATATGATATTTTATGTGGAAAACCCAAAAGACTCCACTCCAAAGCTGCTAGAACTCATACAAGAATTCAGTAAAGTGTCAGGATATAAAATCAACACACAGAAATCAGTTGCATTTCTATACACCAACAGCAAGACAGAAGAAAGAGAAATTAAGGAGTCAGTCCCATTTACAATTGCTCCCCAAAGCATAAGATACCTAGAAATAAACCTAATCAAAGAGGCAAAGAATCTGTGTTCAGAAAACTATAAAGTACTCTTGAAAGAAATTGAGGAAGACACAAAGAAATGGAAAAATGTTCCATGCTCATGGATTGGAAGAACAAATATTGTGAAAATGTCTATGCTACCTAAAGCAATCTGCACATTTAATGCAATCCCTATCAAAATCCCATCCATTTTTTTCAAAGAAATGTAACAAATAATCCTAAAATTTATATGGAACCAGAAAAGACCTCAAATAGCCAGAGGAATGTTGAGAAAGAAAGCCAAAGTTGGTGGCATCACAATTCTAGACTTCAACCTCTATTACAAAGCTGTAATCATCAAGACAGTATAGTAATGGCACAAAAACAGACACATAGATCAATGGAACAGAATAGAGAGGCCAGAAATAGACCCTCAACTCAATGGTCAGCTAATCTTCGAAAAAGCAAAAAAGAATGTCCAATGGAAAAAAGACAGTCTCTTCAACAAATGGTGTTGGGGAAATTGGATAGCCACATGCAGAAGAATGAAACTGGACCATTTCCTTACACCATACACAAAAATAGACTCAAAATGGATGAAAGACCTCAATTCGAGAAAAGAATGCATGCATCAAAGTCCTTGAGGAGAACACAGGCAGCAACCTCTTCAATCTCAGCCACAGCAACTTCTTCCTAGAAACATCACCAAAGGCAAGGGAAGCAAGGGCAAAAATGAACTATTGGAACTTCATCAAGATCAAAAGCTTCTGCACAGCAAAGGAAACAGTCAATAAAACCAAAAGAAAACTGACAGAATGGGAGACAATACACACGAATGACATATCAGATAAGGGGCTAGTATCCAAAATCTATAAAGAACTTATCAAACTTAACACCCAAAGAACAAATAATCCATCAAGAAATGGGAAGAAGGGAGCACCTGGGTGGCTCAGTGGGTTAAAGCCTCTGCCTTCAGCTCAGGTCATGATCCCAGGGTCCTGGGGTCGAGTCCCGCATCGGGCTCTCTGCTCTGCAGGGAGCCTGCTTCCCTTCCTCTCTCTCTGCCTGCCTCTCTGCCTACTTGTGTTCTCTGTCTGTCAAATAAATAAATAAAATCTTAAAAAAAAAAAAAAAGAAATGGGAAGAAGACATGAACAGACATTTCTGCAAAGAAGACATCCAGATGGCCAACAGACACATGAAAAAGTGTTCCACATCACCGGGCATGAGGGAAATAGAAATCAAAACCACAATGAGATATCACCTCAAATCAGTCAGAATGGCTAAAATTAACAAGTCAGGAAACAAGAGATGATGGAGAGGATGTGGAGAAAGGGAACCCTCCTACCCTGTTGGTGGGAATGCAAGCTGGTGCAGCCACTCTGGAAAACAGCATGGAGGTTCCTCAAAAAGTTGAAAATAGAGCTACCCTACGACCCAGCAATACACTACTGGGTATTTACCCTAAAGATACAAATGTAGTGATCCAAAGGGGCACATGCACCCAAATGTTTATAGCAACAATGTCCACAATAGCCAAACTATGGAAAGAACCTAGATATCCATCAATAGATGAATGCATAAAGAAGAAGTGGTATATATACATATATATGTACACATATATGTACATATGTACGTATATATACAGTGGAATACTATGCAGCCATCAAAAGAAATGAAATCTTGCCATTAGCAATGACATGGATGTAACTAGAGGGTATTATGCTGAGCAAAATAAGTCAAGCAGAGAAAGACAATTATCATATGATCTGTCTGATATTAGGAATTTGAGAGGCAGGGTTGGGGGTTATGGGTGGTAGGGAAGGAAAAAATGAAACAAAATGGGATCAGGAGGGAGACAAACCTTAAGAGACTCAATCTCACAAAAGAAACTGAGAGGGTTGCTGGGGCATGGCGGGGTAGGGAGAGGGTGGTTGGGTTATGGACACTGGGGAGGGTATGTGCTATGTTGAGTGCTATAAAATGTGCAAGCCTGGTAATTCACAGCCCTGTACCCCTAGGGCAAATAATACATTATATGTTAATTAAAAAATTTTTAAAAAGAATAACTTAACAGAAGTACTAAACTTATACTCTGAAAATTATAACATATTATTGAAAGAAAATTAAAGAAGACCTAAAATAAATGGGAAGACATTCAGTGTTCACAGATTGGATGACTTAGTACTATAAAGATGGCAATACTCTCCAAACTGATCTACACAAAAAATGCAATCCCTATTAAAATCAAAGCTAGCTTCTTTGCAGAAATCAACAAGATGAACCTAAAATTTACCTGAAAATCCCAGGAACCCAGAATAGCTAAAACAATCTTGAAAAAGAACAGACTTGGAAGGCTCATATTTCTCAAATACAGAATTTACTATGGTGCTTCAGTAATCAAGAAAACATGGTACTGGCATAAGAAAAGACATAGAGATCATTAGAATAGAATTGAATTTATTTCTAACCCTTACATTTAGGGTCATCTGATTTTCAACAAGGATGCCAAGACAATTAAACGGGGGAAAGAAAAGTCTTTTCAAGAAATGGTGACAGGACAAGTGGATAGCAAAATACAAAACAATGAAGTTGGACCCATAGCTTCCACCATTTACAAAATTTAACTCAAAATGGGTCAATCTAAATGTGAGATCTAAACTCTAAAAGAAAGAAATTGAAATCTTTATGACCTTGAACTAGTCAATCAATGGTTTTAGATATGATACCAAAAGCAAAAGCAACAATTAGAAAAAAATGATAAAATGGGCATCATTAAAACTGAAAAGTTTTGTGTTTCAAGAGACACCATGAAGAAAGTGAAAAGACAACTAAAATTGGTGGAAGATTTTTGCTATTTCTCTATCTGATAATGGACTTATTTATGAAACATGTAATGACCTCTTACTACTCAATAATAAAAAGATTTTTAAACCAATTTTTAAAATAAGCAAATGGTCTGAATAGACATTTCTCCAAAGAAGATGCATACACAAATGGTCTCAGACCAAATGAATAGAATCACTAGTTGTCAGGGAAATGTCAATCAACACCAAACTGAGATACCACTTGGCATCCACTGGGATGACTATAATCAAGACAGATAATATATTGGTGAAGATATGGGGCAATTGGAACCCTCATACACTACTGGTGGGAATGCAAAATAGTGCAGCTAGTATGGAACTGCAGCCACTAGCATTTCCTCAAAGGGTTAGACATAAAGTTAACCATATGATCCATCAATTCCACTCCTGGGTGTATGTGCCAAGAGAAATGCAAATATATATCCACACAAAATGTGTACAATGTCCAAAGTGGAAATGACTCATATGTTGTATTTCTATACAACATTCAATGGGTGAATGGATAAATAAAATGTTGTATATGGCTACAATGGACTAATATTATTTGGCAATAAAAAGGAATGAAATACTAATAATGGTACATACTACAGTGTGGACAAAAGTTAAAATCTTTATGCTAAGTGGAGGAAGTTACTCACAAAGAATCAGACGCTATATAATTTCACTTAATGGGAAATGTCCACGGTAGGTAAATCAATAGAGGCAAAACACTGCCTCTATTGATGGATTTGGGTGGGGGAAATGGGAAATGGCTGTTAGTGGATGCAGAATTTCTTTAGGCCATGATGAAAATGTTCTGAAATTGCTTACGGTGATGGTTGTACAACTCTGTAAATGAACAGAAAAGTTTTGAATGTACACTTTGAGTGAATTGTAAGGTATGTGAATTACCTGTCAATGATGTTGTTAAGAAAATTAAAAAGTGCTCGACCTCATTCAGTATCAGATAGATCCAAATTAAAACCACAGTGATACATTGTTTATTTAAAACAAGTGGGGAAATTTTAAAGTTTGGCAAATGCCAAGTGTTTAGCATGGCCAGAGAACAATGAGAACTGCCATTCGCTGCTTATGAGGGTGTAAACTAGAAGCACCACTTTGGAAAATGCTTTGGCAATAACATGTACACACCCTACGACGTAGCAAATCCATTCCCTTCACACAAACATCAGGAGACCTGAGCAATAATGTTCATAGCAGCTTCTCTTGTGAGCACAAAAGACTGGTACAACCCAGACACGCAACTCTGGGATGGATTCAGTTGGCCAGGACCCAGCAGGCTCTTGATCCCACAAAAATCACCCACAACAGGGGAGAAGATATTCTGTAAATGTTACTGGGTGCTATTACCAAGGAGGAATAGCCAAAAACAACAACCACTCTCACAAAACAAATACTCTTTACACACCAGGATTTGTTTGTTTGTTTGTTTTCCTTTTACAATTGGTTCAGAACCCACAGGGGATATGGGTGCGATTACCTAACTCCCTGAGACTCCTGAAAAACAATGCACCTTATTGTTAGCCCACCATGAGTGTGGAATCTTAGAAAGAAATGATATGAGGGTCAAGAAAATGGGGGCTTGGCAACTAAATGTTTTCCAAGGGGGCGCCTGGGTGGCTCAGTGGGTTAAAGCCTCTGCCTTCGGCTCGGGTCATGATCCCGGGGTCCTGGGATCGAGCCCCACATCAGGCTCTCTGCTCTGCAGGGAGCCTGCTTCCCCCTCTCTCTCTGTCTCTGTCTGCCTCTCTGCTTACTTGTGATCTCTGTCTGTCAAATAAATAAATAAAATCTTAAATGTTTTCCAAGGTCCAAGATGGAACTCTAGGGTGACAGACCCTGTCTCTAGTTCTGAATAGAGGAAAAGTAACAGGCAGAAGGCAAATCACTCTCCATTTGTCCCCTGCCCTAGAGAATCAGGAACAGGGACAGAGGAATCCAGTGGACCCTCCATTCCTGAGCTGGTTCAAAACCTGCATTACCCACATTAACCATTCCTCAACTCTCCACCCACTCACGGGGGCCAGGGAGAAAACCAAACTGATGCTCCTTGTTTCCCTCCATGCCCCCTCAGGCACAGAAGTAGATACTGTCTTATTGCTGGGAAAAAGTACTTCCTTCTTTCATTTGAAGTGGGTTCCCAGCTTCTCTTGCCACTAATCATTTATTTTCTAAGCGTGACATTTTCCCACATTGTCCTTTCTATTAATAAATCCTCACGTGTCGTACCATCTTCCCAGGTGACACTGATGTCATTGATTTGCTCCCTCACTACAGCTTCCTCTTCTGGCCACAGATTCTTAAAAGCATCTCAGGAGTCCCTCCTCAGGTTCCCTCTCCTCCCCCTCCACCATCAGTAAACAAATCTCAGTGTCAGCTGAAGGATTTCATGCCCTGAATCTGCAAACCAGGGTCATCTGTCAACACCATTTACCGAAGGTGGTAAAACCTGTGCATTATGATTTTTAGACAGATTTTGTTTCCGTAGAAAAAAGCAGCAGGGAATCTTATAGGTCCCAGAGGGAGAGTTTTAAGTGGATCTGCAAGGACATATCTGTATCTGCACATTTTTTAATGTCTATACATACTATATATAAAATATAATGTATATAAATCATGCAGTAATGTTTCAGCAATTCAAGTGGATTTTACCTTTTAAAAGTTCAGCTATTTTGCTGATAAATATGATAAATTCACATATAATGTTTGCTTGTTTTCACCTAATACCTAATAAAATAACTAAAGAGCAAAAAGGCCTTTTCAATTTTCTATTGAAAATTTCTTTAGTTAGGACACCTGGGTGGCTCAGTCGGTTAAGCCTTCGACTGTTGATTTTGACTCACTGGTTAGATTGAGCCCTACGTCGGGCTCTGTGGTCTGCAGAGAGTCTGCTTGAAATTCTCTTTCTACCTATCCCTCTGACTCTTCTCCTCTCTAAAATAAACAAATCTTAAATATATATGCATATATATCTTAAATATATGTATACAAATCTTAAATATATATAGATACATATATCTATATATATTTAAGATTTGTATACATATATAGATACATATATCTATATATATTTAAGATTTGTTTATTTAACAAAATTTTTTTGTTGATTTAAGGTTTATTTATTTTAGAGGAGAAGAGTATATATGTATATATATATACTTATATATGAGTAGTAAGAGTATATATGTATATATATATACATATACATATGTATATATATATAAAGTTTCGTTGGTTATTGTCCATGTCATTATTTAACAGAGTTAACCATTCATAGTACACATCATTCTCTCTAGGAGATTCTTGGAAAATCATTTTACTATGAAGTATATTACATTTACTGTATCTATTATTATTATAAGATTCTTGCTTTCCAGAAGTATTTGAGGGGATACCTAGGTGTCTCGGTTGGCTGAGCATCTGCCTTTGGCTTGGCTCATGGTCCCAGGGCCCTGGGATTGAGCCCTGCATGGGGCTCCTTGCTGAGCAGGGAGTCTGCTTCTCCCTCCACTTCTCCCCCCTGGTTTGTGCTCCTCCTCTCTCAAATAAATAAAATCTTTTTTTTTAAAGAAGTATTTGAGGTGACTCATAATAAAAAAAACCTTTAAAATAATAAAACTATAATAGTAGAAAATAAATGCCATGCAAAAGAAAGAAAGAAAATATGCTTAGCTCATTAGCAAATAAAACTATGATTGAACATTAACCTCAGCTTTCTAGCAGCCAAAGTAAAGGGGGAAACAGAAACTATACCAGCTCTTCGAATTTGACAAATGGGTTTGGATTTGTTCAGCAACCAAATCTAAAAGGAGTATCCAAAAGGAAACATCGATTCCTTCATTCATTTGAAAATGATTTACTTAATACTTCCAAGGAACCAAATCCTATATATCATACTGGGAATACAATGTTAAACATTTCAAAAATGGTCTCTGATCTATAGAGTTTAGAGCCTATTGTGAAAAACAATAAACTAATCCAGAAAATATATATAAATCAGAATTGAAGTGTACAGGGACTAGGAAAATAACCAAAGTTCAGGAAAGCCTTCCTGAGGGGGTGACATTTAAAAAACAAAAAGAAGGGCGCCTGGGTGGCTCAGTGGGTTAGGGCCTCTGCCTTCGGCTCAGGTCATGATCCCAGCCTCCCGGCTCCGCAGAGAGCCTGCTTCCTTCTGCCTGCCTCTCTGCCTACCTGTGATATCTGTCTGTCAATTAAGTAAATAAAATGTTTAAAATAAAATAAAACAAAAAACAGAGAGGAGATGTAATTTCTGACCAGAGATGTTTCAGGGAAGTTCAGAGCCCTGAAATAATCCTACAGATTTGATTTTTGAGGTGTAGAAACTCAACATGTATTTGCCTAAACTCCAAGGATTAAAAACACCCTTATTTTGCTAACTTGTGGCCATATCATTGCATTCCCTTCCCTTTTTTTTTTTTTTAAAGATTTTATTTATTTGTTAGAGAGAGCGAGAGCGAGCACAGGCAGACAGAGAGGCAGGCAGAGGCAGAGGCAGAAGCAGGCTCCCTGCCGAGCAAGGAGCCCGGTGTGGGACTCGATCCCAGCGTCCTGGGATCGAG
>ML103924.1:24978-41445 GCA_003697995.1 Taxidea taxus jeffersonii
GGTGGACAAATCAGAGATGGAGAGCAGAGCATTGGAATATGAGGCTCAGAATGCACAGCTGGACAAAAAGCACCTGCTGGCCTCCCAGTGTACCTGGCAGAAGGCAAAATTCCTGGCTCTTCTTATCTCTTCTTGTCTTCATTATCATCATTTCCCTCCCTTCTTTAAATCCACAGTCCCATTGAGTACTTACCCCACAGATCTACAGCCTTCCTGGATATTCCAGCCTTTCCTCAGTTCTTCCCTTGGAGACTGGGAGGTGCTTCTCTACTCCTTGGTCCTCCCCTACTGGTCCAGTCAGATTCAGCCCAGATGCACAGCAACCTTGGGTGTTTCATCAATCACAAGAGAAGTAACGTGGGACTGGAAGAGGGCTCCCTGTGGCCTCCTAGGAGGACAGTTACCAACATCACCTGGATCAAGGTGTACCAGACTCATCCCTTCAGTACCTCCTACTCTTTTAGTCTCCAGATTCTCATGTGATTTTTCGTGTACAACAGGCTTAATCTCCCCGGTCTAGACTCAGTGTTAGCTTCCAATAGATAGGAAACATGTTTAACCCATTTTGTTGCTCAAAGGGTAATAGCTCAAGAAGCTCTGACTTACGAGGATCCAGAACTTCCCTTCAAAAAGATTACAATTCAAGCCAAGGACACGAACGTAGTAATACGGGGACACTATGACAATGGTTTTGTTAAGATTCCAAGAGTGTCTCAGCATAACTGAGCATATACAGTGGGAAAATTCTGTCCATGACCTACAAAATCTCCCCCAATTCAACCTAGGAATCTGGCTTCCTATCTCAGATCAGAGATCTGTAGATCAGAACTCCCTGGAGTGCTTGTGGAAATCCACCCCACTTGCCTTATGTTCAATTTTGATTCATTGGATATGGGGAGCAATTGAAAAACATCTATTTATTTTAAGTTGCCTAGGTGATTGTCTGATGCCTAGCAAGGTTGGGATATGCTGCCCCCGGGGAAGGTTGAAATGCAGAGTCCTGTGCTAAGAGACTAATCTTCCATACCCCACAAAATTTCTGGGGAGACTGAGGGTGTAGCACTCCATGGACCTAATAATCTGCTTCTTATCAGGGTTAGAACAGGGAGGAGTGGAGAGTCAAGTTGATCATTTACACTAAAACATACATTCATGGATGGTAGGAGAGGTTCCTTCTTATTGGCAAGCAATAGGATTTCCCCTTGTGTGATAAGCTCCTTTTCATTCATGACATTGGACCTTGGGATATGTATTTGAGGTTGGTGCGCTGATGGTAAGGAGGTAACATTGTTTTATAAGGGGAAAATGTATATAGAGGGCAGAAAGCATGTACTGTTTGAAAAATCTATTTGCCTACCAAGGCCATTGCTTAGACACATCCAGACGAGTTTGACTAGTTAAGAAGGAATGGCCATACCTGATACTGGCTTTGATTCAAGAATGTGCCCTGCCCCTCCAGGTTCAGGGTTCCACCTACACCACCCCTGCTCTCCCTCCTCTGACAGCTTTCCCAAGGGAAGGATTCTCCTTCCTTCATTCCTCATGTTTCTGTCCAGCCTTATCCATTCCCAGGCCTACTGTGTGGTTAAGTCAACAGAGCCAATGAGTTGGCACAATCCTTTTTTTCTATGGCAATTATTAAGAGTTCATTCTTACACGGTTGATCTAATAGCCATATTGATCCAAGCAGTCAGTCATATAGCTATATTTCCATTAGTTTTCAGGATTCCAAAACACTGAATCAGCCATGTTTCAGCCTGGCTGCCTTTATTATAAAGACGGTCTTATTATTCACTAATGGAGCAAATATGCCTGTGGACACAAAATTTTAGTATATGTGCTGCCGAAGCGAGCACTGCCTGTGGACACAAAATTAAGAGACTGGCTAGAAACTTCTCATCCATTTATCTGACCAAAGAAGGCAAGCTATTCAAGTCTCATTTCTCATGTAACCCAGCAAATGGAATTATTATTACATTTATGCACACAGAAGGCACATTTCCAGTGTTAAATTAGAGAATTTTAGAAATGTCATTATGCAACCTGTTACAAGTTTTAGAGATACGCCGCCTGAGATAATGGCTGCCTTTCCATACATTAACTTTGCACTTGCTTGTTCAAAGATTGCAAGACATTTTGCTGACATTCTTACTCTGGAGCAAAGGAAGGCACAATATTACCATTCTTCTTTTTTTTAAATAGTGTTGAAAGATTCCAAAGAAGCAAATTGGAAGAGTGAAATACAAATTAGATGGAGGCTTCAAGTCCAAGATTGATGTTAATTAGTTACATAACCTTGGATTGTCACTTAGCTCATCGAGCTCACTTTTTATTTATTTTTATTTTATTTAATAAATTAATAAAATTAATTTAATTTAATTCAAAATGTCCTTGAAGCCAATGGGGAAGCTGCACCCTATGTTGTGCACAGTAGAGTTGCTCTTATATTCATAAATGCCCTCACAGTTCACAAGTAGTGAACTTGATGAATATGGCCCTTTGTTACTGAAACAGATGTTTTTCGTATTTATTAACTGCATTAAAAGAAATCATCTGGTGAGGATCTAATCAAAAGCCTTGGCTTTTATTTCATGCTAGACAAGTTATTTAGAAAGTAACTCAGAGCAGTATTTTTTTGACATTTACATTTAGGATCAGTTGTGACTGATGCTCCAGCTCTGATCCCTCAGGCCCTCTGCCTTCAGGGCAGGCTGAAAGTTTTTCTCGCTAATTGTTGTCAGTCCCATGACTAAGATCTCAGGTCCCAGACACAAGACCTTTTACACAAGGTCTAACACATCCTGACTTCTATACAAGGTCCCACAGCGTCCAGGAATTTCATGCGTTATCTGTCATATTTCACAGTGGTGCCTGGCACACAAGTAGACCCTCAGTAGAGGTGTATCATATGAATGGGCAGTAAGCAAAGGAACAGATACAGCTCCCTCATCAAGCCCTGTCACACCCGTTTTCTTTACTCTTCAGGCCCCAGGCTCATCCTCTGCAGAACTAGGGGTGAGCTGCATGATCTCAGGCCTTATTCTGACTTCTAGACAAAGTCTGAAGAAAAAAGTCCTTGATCCTGGGAGATAGGAGACCTGGTCATGAGAGGCACAGAGGAGGCACTCAAATCAAAATTAATTAATTGAATTGAATCTGTATATTAGTCTCGGATTTACAACTAACTAGATTATGTGTGATTTTTTTGGGTAAGGTTCTAAACCTAGGTTTTCCCACATGCAAAATAAAGGAATTAGACTAGGCCACCTTGACTATCTCTCTCAGCTCCAAGTTCCTGTGATTTTATAATTTTATATCATAGCTTTACTCACAACTTGGATCCATAGCCTAATCCTCCTGTATGGAGCCTGAGAGACCCTGAACTGATCCTTGAAAGGTTGCTAGGTAACCAGGTAACCTCTCTATCATTGTCCTCGCCTACAAAGGTGGATAACAATCCTAGGGCTATTTTGTGGCTTAAATAAAATAAGGGGTATGAGATACCAGGAAACATTCCTGACACACAGAAGGTGCCAACATCCATTTTGCATTTATTTTTGTGTATGGTGTAAGTAAGTAGCCTGGTTTCATTCTTCTGGATGTGGCTGTCCAGTTTTCCCAATACCAATTGTTGAAGACACTGTCTTTTTTCCATTGGATATTCTTTTTTACTTTGTCAAAGATTAGTTGACCGTAGTGTTAAGGGTCCATTTCTGAGTTTTCTGTGATGAACAGATAAAGAAGATATGGGAGATATATATATAAATAAAATAATCTATAAGTATTATAAAATATATGAATGGAATATTACTTGGCCATCAAAAAGAATGAGATCTTTCCATTTACAATGACATGGACAGAAATAATAGAGGGTATTATGCTAAGCGAAATAAGTCAGTCAGAGAAAGACAAATATCATATGATTTCACTCATACATGGAATTTAAGAAACAAAATAAATGAACATAGGGGAAGGGAAGGAAAAATAAAAAAAGATGAAAATAGAGAGGCAAATCGTAAGAGATGCTGAACTCTAGGAAACAAACTGAAGGTTGTGGAGGGGAGGAAGATGGGGAGAAGGGATAATTGGGTGATGGGCATTAAGGAGAGCCTTTGATGTAATGAGCACTGGTTGTTATATGCAACTGATGAAATACTGAATTCTACCTCTGAAACTAATAAAAAAATAAATCAAATAAATAAATAAGAAGGTGCCCAACAAATGATAGTGGTAGCTGCTTTTATTATCAAATAACAGCTTTTTCTTTTTTTAGCTAATAGAGCTTTGCTAGATCAATTGGCCTTAATTAACTACAGTGTATAACTCAAGTCTCTAGTTTGAAAATATTCAGTCAAGGACTCCAGCGTTGGGCAAATCCAGATTCTAATTATAGCTGAGCCAGTTAATAGCTGTGTAACCTCAGACAAGTGATTCAACCACTCACAGCTTCAATCTCTTCATCTATTAAATATGAATCATTATGCTTCTTTTGCTGATTTTCTGGGAGGATTCATTGTAAAGAATTTGGCATGGGGGGCACCTGGCTGGCTCAATGGGTTAAGCATCTATGTCTTTGGCTCAGGTCATGATCCCAGGGTTCTGGGATCCAGCCTGAGAGGGTCTCCATACTCAGTGGGGAGTCTGCTTATCCCTCTCCCTGTGCCCCTCCTCCTGCTCATGCTTGTTCACTTGCTCTCTTTCTCAAATAAATAAATACAATCTTAAGAAGAGAGAGAGAGAGAATCTGGCATGGGAATTGTTCCCAAAATATCAGCTATAAGCAAGTCCATGTTGTTAAGCAAGGTTGGGCTCTGGGTTTTTTATAACTTCATCCATGCAAGAGAACAGGTATATGCAGTCTGTTACAAATTCCACTGTCCCAGTTGCAGCCTATAATAATTTCCGGCAGCATTCCCCATGATTGTTTTGTTCCCCTAACCCTACCTTGTCTAGGAACTTCCAGATGATTATCAAGGATCTTTTTTTTTTCAAGATTTTATTTATTTATTTGACAAACAGAGATCACAAGCAGGCAGAGAGGCAGGCGGGGGGGTGGGGGGGCAGGGGCAGGGAAGCAGGCTTCCCGCTGAGCAGATCCCAGGACTCTGGGATCATGACCTGAGCCAAAGGCAGAGGCTTTAACCCACTGAGCCGCCCGGCGCCCCAATTATCAAGGATCTGATATTAAGTGAGTGAAAAAATTTAACTGATTTCAAAGTGCTGCTGTTACAGTGCTGCTGAAATACATGCTTGGAATAGCTAAGTAATCTGAACCATGGAATAATACAAAAATAACTTTGATTTGACTTTGAAATGAAGCTTGGGATGTTGCAGAAACGAAATGTCCTCTCTCACTATGTTCTACCTAGGATAAAATCAATTCCCATTTCCTGAGCTCTCCTCAACTGAAAGCAGGAAGAGATAGCTCAAAACCTACCTGGTTTCGGAGAAGCCTAACTTGTTCAATGTTAAATATTTGGGACGGAAGTCCTCTAGCAATCCACAAAATCCATAGAACCAACTTTGTGTACTCATCAAGTTGGAAACGTCCATTGATTCTATGAATTCAGCTGGCACAGGCCAGTCCCACTCACATCTATCTGTGTCCTTCCTTGCCATCTAAGGGCCTGGGGTCAGCCGGCAAGGACATTCCACCACTGACCCTGCTGTCAGTGCCTATGTCCAGGGGACCTCAGGCTCCCCCCTGAGGAAGGCCAGTCTTACTGGAACTATTATTACCTGAGTCTTACTGGAAATTTCATTTTCCCCAGGGCCTCTGGGGGGCCCTGTTAACCTCAAAGGCAAACAGCGCTCTGTTTACACCATGGCTAATAAAATAATCCACCAACCTGTCCTCAGAATCAGAAATGAAAACAATCTGTAACCTAGGGAAGGAAAAAGCAACATTCACTCCAGTGACATAGACTAATTTTGAACATTTTATTTCAGTTTATAGTATACTGTACTATAATCTATAGTTTCTGGGGTCTTTGGGGGAAAATAATGTAGAGAAGGAGTTATATTCTTCCTCAGTGCTTGAGAGCATTCGTACTTAGAGATAAGGCTCTGTGTAAATGTTACCAACAGTGGATTTGGAATGCCTACATGTCAGATAATTCACTGATCAGAAGTAATAATAGATGGGACTCTTCTCTATTTTTTGTATTTTATTTTATTTTTTAAAATATTTTATTTATTTATTTGACAGACAGAGAGCACAAGTAGGCAGAGAGGCAGGCAGAGAGAGGAAGGGAAGCAGGCTCCCTGCCAAGCAGAGAGCCCAATGTGGGGCTCGATCCCAGGACCTTGGGATCATGACCTGAGCCGAAGGCAGAGGCTTTAATCCACTGAGCCACCCAGGCGCCCCTATTTTTTGTATTTTATTTAAAAAAAAAAGCCACATTCATCTTGAGCCAGTGCTTGTGGACCAAAGGGATTGCTTTCCTGCTTTCTGTTCTGCCTCTTGAGGTCAGGGGGTTTATTTGACCTCTTTCACCTGCAGTTTTCATCTGCAATATGGAGAAGGCACTCACTGAGTTGACAAGAGCTATGCACAAAACAAGGTATTGATAGTCTCTGGCTGGTCCACTTTTGGTCTCCGTGGTTGTGCTACCTATGAATTAGGGTTTTTAACCCATGTCTAAGCAATGCTGGGTGAACGGTGGATACTTGGCGAGCAAATGATGATGAAGAAACTGCATATGGATAGTAATGTCCCTGGATGTAGGTCAACTGTTTGTGGTTCACAAGACAGGGCCAAATATTTAATATGATTTGCTACTTTTAGCAATTCCATCAGGTAGATCTTGTTATGCCCCTTTTGCAGATAAAGTAACCCAGAGAGGTCAAGGTGAAGTAACCCAGAGAGGTCAAGGTGAACCCAGAGAGGTCAAGGTCAAGGTCAATAACCCAGTTCATTACTTGCTGAATGGCAGAAGCTCCATCAAAGTCTGGGCTTTTCCCAGGTTGACACAGACTCTAGCCCCTATCTTCATACTCTAAGTCCTGACTCTTTCCTTGATGACAAAGCCACACTTTTAAATAAGAAATGGAAGATGTGTCATTTTCCTCATTTTGCTTCATAATAAACACCATGTAATGTGTCTGGTTCCTCTACTCTCTCACTAAGGCTAATAATGGAAAACACTAAAATACAGAATATTTGTATTCAATATCTCCAGGCTTCCTCCTCAGTTCATTTCCTGCTCTCTGTCCAGTCTTCCCACTTTCCTCTTCTCTCGTGCTGCTTCTATTTCTTTTATTGACCTGAGAGACTGGTTGGTGCTGTTGTCCCGGGGGGGAGAGTGGAGCCATGTTGCCTAGTTTATGGCTCTGCCACTCACTAACTTCATGACCACGTCAAGTTCCTCAACTCAGCCATCTCCCTTTTAAGTGTGGATAGCACTCGATTCATAATGTGACTGCCAGAAGGAAGCTCACACAGTGCTTGACTGCTAGAAAGTGCACTGCGAATATGAGGTGCTGCTGTGGTCACTCAGGAAAGTCATCTCATCAACTCATCCTGAATCAAGTGTGGGGAGTAGAGGTGGGGGGGGGTGGGGGGGGGGTCCTAAGCTCTTTTACATCTTTGTTTAGTGCTGTGGTCCTCAAGCTTTGGGACTCACCAGAATCCTCTGAGAGGCTATCCACCTTCCTATGAGTCAGTAAGCTTGGGTAAGGCAAAGACCACTGCCCCCAAGCAGGTGTGAGAGGACCAATGTTTAAAAACCACAGTATATAAAAGCCTTCAGAGGCAGAGACTATAGTTGGCTTCTAGTCACATGACCTGGGACCTGACACTTAACTCTCCACACCACATCCAAAAACTAGGAATAAAAATAACTGTCACAAGGTTATTGGGAGAAAACAGCAAAAAGTTTATAAAGACATCACAGTGAGATCCACTCACTTGAGTCCTGTATATGAAAGGAAACTCAGAAAAGTTCTAATTAATTGCTGTTGCATTAGAAAAGGGGAAAAAAACAGGACTTAACAAGATTAAATTAATAGGTGCCCAAAAAATATTCATTGAAAGCTGACCTAGACCTTGAACTTCAGAGCTGGGACTTGAACTTGTGTTTCCTGTGATTCAAACTCAAGATCTCAACAGAATTCCAGGCTCTAACACCTCCCTGTAGAGCTCACTCTCATATGTTACCTTACTAGGGTGGAATCCTCTCAGAATGTTTAGGAGGAATCGTGCTTACCACATAGTTCTAGATGGGTAATGGTAGCATTTTACACATCAGGGAGAGAAACACTACATAATTGTCCTATGATTTGGGAGAAGGAAGTATTAACTTCTTCTCCTCTTCCTCTTCCTCCTCCTTTTGGCTCTTCCTTCTTCTCCCTCTCATCCTTTGGCAGATACACTGTGTTCATTGTGTAACTGCCGCCAAAGGAAAGCCTGATTTTGAAGGCCCCAGAAGGCTTCCTCCCACTCCCATCCCTCAGTGAAAAACTTTGAGCTACATACTCTGTTACCCCAGGAATCTGGTACCTGTCACTGCACTGTCATGAATAATTTCTCAAATTAAAGAAACATAGGATAACTGCCTCATCAGCACAACCTGAAGTTGTTGGCTGTTGGCATGAGTAATTTTTCCTTAAAAACACATTTTTCCCCTGCTCATTTCCACCTTCAAAGTTGCAAAGAAAAGTTGGAACTGTTCTACACATCTTGAATTTTAAAGGCAGAAGGATCTAAAGAGAAGTGTTTTCAATCTTTTTTGACCATGATTCATAGTAAGAAATATATTTAAATATGACCCAGTATACACCTACATACATGCACACATTCTATTTAGTATATATTCTATTTTATTTCGTATTACTGTTTGTTTTTTGTTCTATTTCCTATTTTAATGTATGGCTCATTAAATCAGTTTCTTGATCCATTAATGAGTTTTGACTTGAAGTTTTAAACATTTTTTTTTAAGATTTTATTTATTTATTTGTTAGAGAGAGAGAGTGAGCACAGGCAGACAGAGTGGCAGGCAGAGGCAGAGGGAGAAGCAGGCTCCCTGCCAAGCAAGGAGCCCGATGTGGGACTTGATCCCAGGACGCTGGGATCATGACCTGAGCCGAAGGCAGCTGCTTAACCAACTGAGCCACCCAGGCGTCCCGACTTGACGTTTTAAAAATACTGGTAGAGATTGCAGTTCTACTTTTCTATGTTATATCAGAAAATGCAAAAGCCCAGAAAACAAAAGTGACTTGTCCAAGGTCACATAGCAAATACTGATACAGAACAGCATTTCAAAGCAAGAAGGACTGAAATATGATATAGTGGAGAAGGGCAGAGACAAGGGAGTGGAAATGTAGTGAGATCAGTAGGGCCAAAACATGAAGCTCTCTGTGTGCTACCATACCCATACACTCATGTTCACACATACAAACTACAAGCTAGGAAAGCCAGGAAAGGATATTGAATAAGCAATTAACCAACAAAGTTTATGTTTTCAACATAAAGGATATAATGGGAATGGAGAACAGGAGAGAGGCAATCTCTCCTCTTCTCAGTGCCATGCTTCCTCTCCTCCTTTGCAGCAACATCTTCCAACTCTTGCAAGCATCACATCCCATCTGACGTAAGCATCACATCCCTGAATTTCCTGTTTTCCCAGGATATCTCTGTACTTCCTTTATCCAGCCTTGCTGATCAAAAAACCCATCTGAATAATCCCTCTGACATCAGGATGCATCAGTCTATGCTTCCTCACCTCTGATGACCTCCGTTCTACCTTCATCACGTGACACAATGTTATGCCTTAGACCATGCCAAGTGCTATTCTCTGGTCTTATTCTGTGGACCTGCCCACATTCATTTCACTTCTCTACCCACCCACCCCCAATTCCAGCAAGTATGTATTAAATGCTATTATGTGCTGGGAAATGTATGAAGAGTAGAAGATACCAAGTTGTATAACACACAGTCCTTGTACTCAAGATCTCGTCATAGTATCAAACAAAGAATTGCAACCCAGACATATGCTATGCTGCTGCTGGTGGCACTAATAGTAGTAGAATGTTCTTGGTGATTTCTTTTTTTTTTTTCAAGATTTTATTTATGTATCTGACAGACAGAGATCACAAGCAGGTACAGAAGCAGGCAGAGAGAGAGAGAGGAGGAAGCAGGCTCCCTGCTGAGCAGAGAGCCCGACGTGGGGCTCGATCCCAGGACCCTGGGATCATGACCTGAGCCAAAGGCAGAGGCTTTAACCCACTGAGCCACCCAGAAGCCCCTCTTGGTGATTTCTATAACTGGACACTATTCTAAGTACTTTGCAGGGATGAATTCAGTCCTCTTAACAAGTAAAAGTAATTTAGCTAATAGATGTCAGAGCCACAATTCACAGCCAGACATTCTGGTTCTAGAAGCCTTGATAATAATCACCCCATACTACAAGGACAGAGAGACACATGTTGCTATGAAAGTCCATTAGGGGTTCCCACATAGAAAGCATTCTGGAGAAGGTGACCTGTGCCATGAGTCTTGGGGGAGATAATTTAGATTTAGCCAATTGGAGACCGTGGGTTAAAAGGAAGTGATTCAGGGAGAAAGAGCCAAGTTGAAGGTAAAAAATGGTAGAGAACATTACGGATAGAACAAATTATTTGGCCTAGGTGGAATCTAGAATGCTTATGTAGGATGGCAAGAGCTAAGATGGGCAAGAGAGGAATTTTATTTGTCTTTTCCCCCTGACATACAATACTTAGGGCTCAAAAATGTTGTAAAATGCCATGGCCTCCTTGAAATCTTTCTTTATCCCTGACAACCAGAGATTCTCCTTCTTTATAAAATGTTATTATTTTTTAATTAATTTTTAAAAATTTAAATTCTAGTTAGCATACAGTGTAATATTGGTTTCTGGAGTACAATTCAGTGATTCATCACTTACATGCAATACCTGGTGTTCATCATAACCAGGGTCCTCCTTAATACCCATCACCCATCTAGCCTACCTACCACCTTTCTCCCCCTCCATCAACCCTCAATTTGTTCTCTAGCCTTAATAGTCTTTTATGGCTTGTTTCCCTCTCTCCTTTTCTTCTTCGCCCTCTCCTCCTCCTCCTCTTTATCCTTCTTCTTCTTTTAATCTTTTTTTTATTTTTAATTTTCTTTTTGGTGGGCAACAAAGTATTTATTGAGCGATGGTAGTAAAGTGATAGTACAGTGCTCCTAAAGAGGAAGGGGACCCAAGAGGGTTGCCCTATTCTTCTTCTTCTTTTTAAAACCCAAATAACATTTTGGGTGGTTTTGGTTTTGTTTTGTTTTGTTTTGTTTTGTTTGCTACTGTTCTTATCATTTGCTTTGGGCCTCATACCACAACCACCTCTGCCTTTATCTTACCCTTGGCTGGAATTTAGGCATCCCTCTCTCAACCTAGAGCAAAGGTTTGCACAGAGTAGACACACATTTATTTACTTATCCAACTAGTTCCAGGAAGTATTCAAGGGAGCTTATGAGTATGGATTTGGCACATTGTAGAAACTGCTCTGATTATTCCTGAATCAGGTCTTTTGGTGGAAACAAAGTATGCATTTTGTGGGTCATGGAGGTCAGTGGCCACAGGAGAGGAAAAAGGTAGGGTTTTTTTGTTTTGTTTTGTTTTAAGATTTTATTTATTTACTTGAGAGAGGGAGAAAGCATGAAAGAGTGAGTGAGAGAGCACAGTCAGGCAGAGGGGCAGAGGGAGAAGCAGGCTCCCCACTGAGCAAGGAGCCTGATCCCTCCACCCTGGGGTCATGACCAGAGCAGAAAGCAGATGTTTAACTGACTGAGCCACGCAGGTGACCCATGGAAAAGGGTAGTTTTATGAAGGACTGGGACAGTAACCCAGGACAGACAACAGCACAGAATACGAAGAGGGCTGAAAACCACTTTCTGATTTGGTGGGTTTCTGGGAGCAGAAACAGAAAGAACCATAGACATGAACGAAGGTGGCTTGGTAGGAGATTCTGGTCCAAGTAAGCCACTTCTGGCTCCCCTCCAGGGCTCAACCCAGAGGCTACTTCCATTAAGGACTGATGTAGGTAGGCACTGCCAGAGGCAGCCCAGAGGACTCACTGTTAACCTCTGCAGTGGACAGTGGCCTAAAGCAACAGCACTCAGACCCTCTTGCATTGGTGAGGGACCATCCTTCGACTTGGGTGCCCATGAGATCCCCTGATTGCTTGAAGTTTGGAAACCCCACGGCAGGGACCACACGCTGCTGGAATAAAAGCTAGGTGCTCAAAGAGAACTTGGGTTTCAGTGAGTCAGCAGGCGATAACAAGGTGTAAACCTTGACTCTACTTTCTGAATGATGTCCAGCTGAATGGACCCTTATTCCCAAGTGACTTCTGTGAGGCCACATCTGTGCAGATGACTCTACAGCCTGGTATACCTTATGGGGTCATAAAAACGGGACCCAGATGTAAACACGGCCCTGCTGCTTCATAGACAAGTGGCTTTGTCTCTCTGAGGCTCGGCTTCCTCATCTGTAAGGGGAGGAGTATCTCCTTCAAAGAGCTGCTCTGAGGATTGAGAGTGATGGTACCTGTTGAGTACCTAAGGCAGCACCTGATTGTACTGAACACTCCACGGTCACGGTCACGGTCATTCATCTTTCAGGCACTGCTAGCCCCTCCTGTGTGTAACTTGTAGCACACAGTGAACTGTACCAATCTTAATGTCAAATGATTTCTGGATTTATAGCTCTATTAATATTTTGTATTTCTTCTTAAAAAAAAAAAAGTCTTCTTTTTTAAACCACCCCTGATTTCTTCCAGGTTTCATTCTGAAAGAACATGGGCTGAAGCCACCTTCTTTTGTCATGTTGGGGAGGCAGAAGGACCTGAACTGCTCTGAAGGACTTCCCTCAGCACAATGACACAGCAGGGCTCACATCAGATGGTCGGGCTGCAACACCCCCAAGGAGAAGCAGGAGCCCCTTCGAATTATGATCCTGCAGCCAGCCTTCTCCTGAAAGGCCAAGTGACATGGCCAATCAACATGGCAACTGTAGGAAAAGCTGGGGCAGCAGAAAACTAGACGGTGGGGAGGAGCTGTAGGCAGGAGTAATAAGTACCAGCATTTACTGGGATTCTGAGCTATGTGGCACTTTTGTTCTAGGCTCTTCTTGCCTAATTTTCTGCTACATCCTCTTAGTGACTATGTGAAAGATGGCTTATCCTGCTAGGAGGATATAGGGAGAAGATATATTGCAGCTATGTTAAGTGACTTACCTGAGATCACACAGGTACTTTGTGTGCATGTCTTCCTGATTCCAGAGCACATTCTCTTAGGGTGAAAAAACCACATAGCCTTGAATGCTGTGAAATGTGTAAACCTGGCAATTCACAGACCTGTACCCCTGGGGATAAAAACATAAATAAATAAAGACAAACAAACAAACAAAAAACCACATAGCCTCAAGGAGGCTAGTCCTGAATCTGCACTAGCCACCGTGTTCAGAGACCAGACCTCCTCTTCCTGTGATTACATGAGGGAGGCTGCACAGATGACCTCCATGGTCCTGTTCACCTCTCTTGTGCTGTTCTTGTCGTATTGGGAAGCTCTGCTCACTGCAAATGCACAGAGTACCTATTTACTAAGTGCCAGATATTTTGTCTTACTCTATTTAATTCATATTTGAATTCTCAGCCAATTTTTTAAAAAGATTTTATTTTTAAGTAATCTCTATACCCAACGTGCGGCTCGAATTTATAATCCCGAGATCAAGAATTGCATGCTCTACCAACCGAGCCAGCTGAGCACCCCTCAGCCAACTTTTGATTATGAAAAACATCAAAAACCTTGATTCAACAATTGTTAAAGTTTTACCATATTTAATTCTTCCATGTCTTTCTCTGTATCTATTTTATGCCATCTATTTGTATTTTTGAGATTAAGTAGTGGACATCTTGAGAGTTCATCCCTAACTATTTAGTCCTGTATCTCCTAAGAATAAGGACATTTTCTTGCATAACCACAAATCACGTTCATACCTAGGCAAATTAACAGTAGTGCCCCCCTTATATCCTAGTTTAATAGCCAATCCAGATAAAAATTTCCTTCCCTCCAAAAGCTGTTATAGTTTTCTTTGTTTCTTGCATTATGATCCCACACCCAGCCTTTCTCCTAAAAGCCCAAGTGATATGGCCACTCACTGGGGCAACAGGTGTTTTGGAACCAAGAGCCAATCAAGTTTTACTCATTGTATTTGGTCAAGCAAGATAAACAAAGAGTCCCTTGAGCTTTGGTATGTTTGTTTTGTTTTGTTTCATGATGTTGACTTTAAGAGGAGCCCAGACCAAAGTTTGGTAGAATAACCCATATTCTGGATCTGTCTGTTTTCCTTGTGGTATTCATGTAAACTCCCTCCCCCATTTTTCCTGTAAACTAGAAGATGAGTCTAAAGGTTAGATTGGAACTAAGTTAAGCATTTTTGGCTTGAGTACTTCATAGGTGATTTGTACTTCATATCGATTCAATCAGGAGACAGAATGCCAGGTTGTCCAACAACAGTTATACCATATACTATCACTTGGCTAAAGTGACAATCCATACATCATTCTGATGTGGGAAACAAAGGCAAAAGAAAAATTAAATTTCCTACTACTTACAGCTCATTCATAAGTCCTCAAAACAGGCGGAGTGACATTCCTCTAGGAACTCAACTGCCTCGATGTTAATAATTTGCTGAGAGCAAAAGGCAATCTTAGCCTGACCCCCCAGGATGTTGTGAGTCTGCTTTAACATATAAAAATTCCTTTGGAAACTTCCTTATCTGTAACCCTCAAGATATGCTGGCAATCATCTCTTAAGCATATGACCCACCGTAATACATCTGAAGGGTCTGATGACTGAGGTTTTATTAGACAGTAATAAATGACTTTTCCCAACAATAGTAGCTCCCTCAAGGTCCTGGAAACCTTGCTTCCAAAATTCCTTAGGGACCTATGCTATCTCTAATCTCTCCCCCTCCACCCCCCCGCTTGAAAGTATATAATCAGCCACTCCTCATGACCCCAGTGCAGCTCTTTCTGTCCACAGGCCCTGACCCTATGCTTTAATAAAGCCACCTTTATGCACCAAAGACTTCTCAAGAATTCTCTCTTGGCCGTGGGGTTCAAACCCTAACATCTTTGCTACATCACTACAATTGCAAAGGTGTGGGAATTCCTTGAAAATCTGTTTTACAAGGTATGGATAATCTGTTCCACAACATACTTGTACTTAAGGCATAAACATCGATTTTTTTTTTTTAGATTTTATTTATTTATTTGAGAGAGAGGGAAAACATGAGTGGGGTGTAGAAGCAGAGGGAGGGGGAGAAGCAAATTTCCCACTGAGCAGGGAACCCAACATGGGGCTTGATCCCAGGACTCTGGGATCATGACCTGAGCTCAATTCTGGCAGACACTTAACTCTGAGCCACCCAGGCATCCCAAGATCATCGATACTTACTTAATTGTATATATTATCTAACTAGTGATTGCAAAATGGTGATTTTCTGAATTATCATTTCTTATTCATTTATTTGCAGACATACATTTGTAAACAAGAACTTTTCTTTACCTATTGAGGTAAATTATATCATTCCTTTAAAAGGCAGGGTAAATGTCTCTTTCTCTCTTATTGCTAACTTTCAGAGTAAGGAATTGCTACAAGTTGCTTTCAGTGGTGGCAAATTGGTTTTTCCCTCTTCCTTAAACAGTTCAATGGACTTGTGACTTTTTATATATCTAACTTTTATGATCAGTTGCAGTCATTTTGGATGCTCAGATTGCCTCAAATTTGGATAGAGGGATCGCTTTCAAGCTGGCTGGCTCCTGTGACCTTTGAGATGTCCGCATTATTCGTTGGGCACTTCCCTGTTTTTTTGGCACAAGAAAATGTCCTGGGCTCACCTTGTACTTTCCATGCTCTAGATTCAGAATCAGCCATTTCTCCAGGAAGCCCTGGAAACTTTTATTGAGAATAGTGTTTAAAAACCAAGACTTTGGGGTGCCTGGGTGGCTCAGTGGGTTAAAGCCTCTGCCTTCGGCTCAGGTCATGATCCCAGGGTCCTGGGATCGAGCCCCGCATCAGGCTCTCTGCTTGGCAGGGAGCCTGCTTCCCTTCCTCTCTCTCTGCCTGCCTCTCTGCCTACTTGTGATCTCTGTCTGTCAAATGAATAAACAAAATCTTTAAAAAAGAAAACAAAAAAACCCCCAAGATTTCTCTACTTGGTGAGCTCATTGTCATTGGAGTGTCATTGCTTCTAAACTGTTTCAGTGGCTAAAACTGAGAAGTATATTTATCTAAGAGTTCATATTGACATTCTCAATTCAAATTAAATATTACATTTTTTGTTATTTTCCTTTTATTTTATATTTGTATCTCTTTTCTCTTACACAGAAAATCTCAGTTCCTAATACCCTGACTTATTTACTTGCTGCCATAGTCTACAATATATATAAAGTAGATTTAAAGTAGAA
>ML103925.1:0-28971 GCA_003697995.1 Taxidea taxus jeffersonii
AAAAAAAAAAAAAATTCAGTAGACAGCTAGCCTATCTGGACACTTCCACTTACAGGGTATACCATGAAAGATGGTACCCAGGATCTCTAAGTCATGATACCATTTCAATCTTGAATAATATAAAGTATTCTTGTGGCCCACCCATGTATGAATAGCCTGTGTATTGTCAAGATTCAGAATCAAGCATTTGAATACATCCTAATGGATTTCCTGGGCTATCTTATCATCTTGGGAGGCATTTGAATGAACGTAGCCAACCCAGAGAATATCTCAATCTTCGTAAAACTCCTCACAACCATTGTTAGTCCTATGTTCCAGAGATGGTTTTTGCCTCCTTGGACTTACACATTTGTGCTGCTTTGTATGTTGATTCTTACTTAGTTTCTTTTCTTTATCTGGAAGGATCTCTTGTTAGCCCTCAGTTTTTAGACATTCCCATCTACATTGAAGAGTAAGTGAATATTATTTATTTATTTATTTTTAAAGATTTTATTTATTTGTCAGAGAGTGAGCCCAAGTAGGCAGAGTGGCAGGCAGAGGCAGAGAGAGAAGCAGGCTCCCTGCTGAGCAAGGATCGGGATGCCAGAATTCCATCCCAGGACCCTGGGATCATGATCTGAGCCAAAGGCAGCCACTTAACTGACTGGGCCACCCAGGTATCCCAAGTGAATAGAATCTAATAGTGAGAAGGAACCTTAAAGATCATCCAGACCCAAACAACTCCTTATGATTTGACCATACTTTAAAAGGATAAACATTGGGACGCCTGGGTGGCTCAGTTGGTTAAGCAGCTGCCTTCGGCTCAGGTCATGATCCCAGCATCCTGGGATCGAGTCCCACATCGGGCTCCTTGCTCAGCGGGGAGCCTCCTTCTCCCTCTGCCTCTGCCTGCCACTCTGTCTGCCTGTGCTCTCTCTCTCTCTAACAAATAAATTAAAAAAAAAAAAAAAAGGATAAACATTGCAGTACCTGATTAGAAAGGAGCATGAATGCTAAATTGCTTCCAGTTCTTGTGACCACCAAAGCATGTTTCTGGCAATTGTTAATATTATAAAAGCTCTCTAATATTTTATTATATTAAAAACTCAGTACAGAAAAAGTAAAGGCTACAACACCTCTATCCCATTTAATCTAACTGTGCTATGGTTTTAAGTTATGGAAGAAATCCCTCTTTGTGTGAGTGTAAATTATGGAATCTTTGGAAGAAATCTGCAGATAATCTTTATTTAATCTTTAGTTCATTCTCATCATTTTTTTTTAATTGGGGGAAAGCTGAGAACTAGAGAGGCAGACTTGCTCACTGTATATGCTATTATATAAAATGTCAGAGCCATATATCCAAACACCTAATTAAAAAAACAAAACTGTGTGCACAGCCTTACATTTTAGAATTTTATTTTCAAACTCTGAGCACTGATTTACCATTTTAAAGTGTTTCCTTAACATGTAAAGTCCAATTTTGAGTCTTATTTATTGAGAGTTCAGGATTACCTCTTATCCAACTAGTTTATGTTAAAAATTATGTATTTGAGCATTTTCATGATTGTGTTTATGAAATTAAAACCTGATTATATTTTAGGAGTCTCAGCTATCATAGTTATGTTACATTCTATACAGATAGAATCCACCCAAACTGAAGTGCTATTTTATAAGCCTTCCAAAGTTGCTAGAGGCTACAAAAAAATAGGGCTTTGCTTAATATGGAGAGAGGATTCTGTAAACCTCTAGAAACACTGAGGTATGAATCCCATGATAGAAAAACAAATAGTTGCAAAAATCCAATTTGACAGGTTTGAAAGAATTTGAATGAGAATCTGATTTTTTTTTAAAGATTTTATTTATTCATTTGAGAGAGACAGAGACAGAGAGGGCATGAGCAGGTGGAGGGGCAGAGGGAAAGGGAGAAGCAGACTCCCCACTGAGTGGGGAGCCTGATGTGGGGCTTGATACCAAGACTGTGGGATCATGACCTGAGCTAAAGGCAGATGCTTAACCATCTGAGCCACCCAGGTACCCCGAGAATCAATCATTGAGTTCTAATGAGGCCAGAAGTTTACTGGAATTCAAAAAGTAAAAGAAAAACAACAAAACACCAAGATCTTGGGTTTTGAATAGTGCATGGGCATTTTCTTCTCATTTTTCTTCCTTTTGGAGGCAAGTGGGAATCTTGGAAAAATAGGAAGGGTATGATAGTTATCTGCAAGGAAAAGGTCAGTCTTTGTTGATGATTTTATTTTTGTGTATTGTCCGAGATGGACAGATTTTTCCTTTTTTTTTAAGATTTTATTTATTGGGGCGCCTGGGTGGCTCAGTGGGTTAAAGCCTCTGCCTTCGGCTCAGGTCATGATCCCAGGGTCCTGGGATCGAGCCCCGCATAAGGCTCCCTGCTCAGCAGGGAGCCTGCTCCCCCCACCCCCCGCCTCTCTGCCTACTTGTGATCTCTGTCTGTCTAATAAAATAAAAAATCTTTAAAAAAAAAGATTTTATTTATTTGTCAGAGAAAGTAAGCACAGGCATACAGAGTCAGGCAGAGGAAGAGGGAGAAGCAGGCTCCCCGCTGAGCAAGGAGCCCGATGTGGGACTCGATCCCAGGACACTGGGATCATGACCTGAGCCGAAGGCAGCTGCTTAATCAACTGAGCCACCCAGGCGTCCCTTAATTTTATTTTTTAAAGATTTCATTTATTTGACAGAGATCACAAGCAAGCAGGGGGTGGGGGGGAAGCAGGCTCCCCACTGAGCAGAGAGCCCTATGTGGGGCTCGATCCCAGGACCCTGGGATCATGACCTGAGCCGAAGGCAGAGGCTTTAACCCACTGAGCCATCAGGCACCCCCACCTTTTTTTTTTTTTTTTTTGCAGTTGATTTCAATAGTGAAA
Organism: Taxidea taxus jeffersonii; assembly: GCA_003697995.1. Classification (NCBI taxonomy): domain Eukaryota; kingdom Metazoa; phylum Chordata; class Mammalia; order Carnivora; family Mustelidae; genus Taxidea; species Taxidea taxus. The sequence continues at coordinate 2,880 of ML103925.1, forward strand.
TAAATTGTATAACAGAGGAATACTGTGTATCATCAGAACTCTTCAAGCAGTTGTGAGGCAATTTTAGGCTCTTGTGGATTTATCTCACCAGAACACAATAAAGGGGGAGACATGATTTGAAATTAAGGCACAGTTTAGTAAAATACTTTGAAAGTATTGATTTTGGGGGTGCCTGGGTGGTGCAATCAGTTAAGCGTCCAACTCTTGGTTTTGGCTTAGGTCATGATCTCAGAGTCCTGAGATCAAGCCCTGCATTGGGCTCTGTACTCAGTGCAGAGTCTGCTTGGACTGACTCTCTTCTTCTCCCTTTGCCCCTCCCTACCACTTGCTCTCTGTCTTTCTCTCTCTCTAAAATAAGTAAATGAGGGATGCCTGGGTGGCTCAGTTGGTTAAGCGGCTGCCTTCGGCTCAGGTCATGATCCCAGCGTCCTGGGATCAAGTCCCACATCGGGCTCCTTGCTCAGCAGGGAGCCTGCTCCTCCCTCTGCCTCTGCCTGCCTCTCTGCCTGTGCTCGCTCGCTCTCTCTCTCTAATAAGTAAAATCTTTAAAAGAATTATAAAATAAGTAAATGAATCTTTCAAAAAAAGTATTGATTTCTGATATTGTGGATTATGGCAGCCCTACTCTCTTTAGGGACAAATACAAACATATCAGCTGTCCTTGGGCTTTAAAATGAATAACTGTGAATTTGTGACTGATCTAAGCAATACACTTATTTGGCATTTTAGAAAATTGTCAGAGTGACAGAAGAAAGCATTGTTTTGGACTGAGAGTTTTGGAGGTGTCAGATAATCAAATTTTGGTTTCACATTATTGAAGAATGGGTAAGAGATTCTGGTGTTCCCAGTTGACTGGAACATTAAGAGCTGTTTCAGTTGGTGGCTCCCAACACTGCCAGACTGCACACCCCCTTTTAAAACATACTTTGTAGTATCTCCTTGGCTATCCTAAAGTGAAATTCATAGATAAGTTAACCATTCTCACATGTTACTTTTATTTATTTTTAAAGATTTATTTATTTATTTTTTTAGTGAGAGTGAGGGGAGGGGCAGAGGGAGAGTGAGAATCCCAAGCAGATTCCAGGCCCAGTTCTGAGCCCAGCTCAAGGCTGGATATCAGGACCCTGAGTGCATGAACTGAGCCAGAATCAAGAGTCAGACGCTTAATTGACTGAGCTACCCATGTGCCCCTCACATGCTACTTTTAAAAAGTTGGCATTATGGGCGCCTTGGTGGCTCAGTTAAGCATCTGCCTTTCCTGGTGTCCTGGGATTGAGCTCCCCAGCAGGACTCACATTAGCAGGGAGTCTGCTGCTCCCAACCACCCCCTTCCCCGCCCCTCTCCCACTTGTGCTCTGTCATGCTCTGTCTCACATGTTCCCCTTCTCTTTCTCAAATAAATAAAATCTTAAAAAAAAAAGAGTTGGCATGATGCCCCCTTGTGGTATTAAGGGAGAAAGAGCAGGAAACTATATAATTTGAATACCACTCAAGTACTACTGTATTAGAGAGAAGTGAATACTGGTAGTGATTTATTTGCAGGTGTACTAGTTTGGCTGTGACTGTGACTGCTATACTACAGGCTGATGATATGAATAGGATGTAACGATTACTTAAATACAATAAGTGTTGTTGTTTTTTATGTGACTTTCTGAAATGAACTATTTTTGGTAAAATTCCTAACAAGATAAAATACAGCTTTCCTTATTCATGTGGGAGTTACATTTTTGGGAAGATGATTGTACTGTAAAATATAAAACATATTTTGTGTTTCTATGTAAAATGGAGTTAGAGTTTGGGCTCAGATAATTTTTAAAAATTTTGTTTTTGTCCTTCATGACTGCATAGTGGAAAGTCTTTTGGATGTGGGCGCATTATTTGTCCATGCATTGCAGAACATCCAGCCAGCTTCCTTAGTCCTTGTCCGCTAGATATCAGTAGTACCTGTTGTCATTTTGACAACCAGAATCACTTACATGAATTTATAAAATAATATAAAATATGTCTTAGGGAATAGTGCTGTTCCTGTTTAGAACTGCTGAGAGCCTGAGACTTTCTGAGTGTTGTGTCTTAGTTTATCTCCCTCTTTCTCTCCTGCTATCTCCCACCCAGCTTTTTAAGAGTGTATAGGATAAAGACATGGAAATACAATGTGCTATTAAATGTTTACCCACATAGTGTATATAGTCCTCTGATATTCCTTTTTATTACATTTATTGCTTTTTGTCTTCCTCCTCTTGCTGAAATGTAAGCTCTGTGAAGGTGGGTTGGATGGTAGAGGGGTGTCTTTGTTCATTACCTAGAACAAAAGTTCCTGCATAGTTGTTTCAGTATTTGTTGACTGACTGAATTAAAGGGTACAACTTCAGCTTTGTTTTGGATTCCCAAGTGTATAACTATATATCATCGTAATACTAAATTGCATTTCTAAATTGCATTTCTCAAACACACCACATTGCTTCAGAACTCTCTTGTGTATGTATTGTGCTCTCCACCTAGAGTCCTTGTCTTTTTTTCCTCCCTTTTTCACCTAGCAAATTTAAAAAAAAAAAGATTTTTTTAAAGATTTTATTTATTTATTTGACAGAGATCACGAGTAGGTAGAGAAGCAGGCAGAGAGAGAGAGAGAGAGAGAGAGAGAGAGGAGGAGTCAGGCTTCCTTCTAAGCAGAGAGCTCGACATGGGGCTCGATCCCAGGACACTGGGATCATGACCTGAGCTGAAAGCAAAGGCTTTAACCCACTGAGCCACCCAGGCACCCCTACATTTTTATTTCTAAAAATCATATGATATAAGTGAGAAAATAGGTAGGAAAGTATTTTGTAAACTGTAACATACCAAACAAGTGTCAGGTATTATAAAACTATCTCCCTTTTGTTCTGGGATGTTTGTATGAGAGAACACTATACATTGATTACTTCTTAAACTATAATTGGTATTCTTAACTGATTTTATGTTCTGATTTTATGTCCTTGGTGACACCTGCAGTTATGGAAATTATAAAAATGCACATGTTATTGCATTTATACATTCTTAGTGGTTTTTAAAAATCTCTAATCAAAGTTTAGATGATTTAAGTTCAGCATTGAGATGCATATTTATTTCTTGCTAAGTACTTAGCTTGCTCTGGGAAAAAGGTATCAGGTAAGAAAAAGTATCTTTGAAAAAAAAAGTATCTGAAATAATTAGGCTTTAACTATGAAAATAAAAAACCAAGGGAATCATTAGTGCAGTTGTTAAAATAATTTTCTTTTTTGTACAAAAATAGAATTTCCCTGAAATTGGTATTTGGATGGTACTTTTACATGGAGTTTTCTCCTATTTGTATGTTCTCCTGTCTGTTTCACACTCTATATGGTAACATCACCATTTTATAATTGAAGAAGCAGTCTCAAATTTTATTTTTGCCCTAAGACACAAAGCTAGTAAGTACTAGAATGAGGACTCAAACCCATGTCTTCAAATAGCAGATCATTTGTTCTTTCTACCACACAATTCTTGAGTATGTTAGAAATAAAGAACATTATATTTAATGAAATGTACATGTAGCAAGACTTCATTGCCAAATGAAATAGTTTGATGTTTTGCCAAATGAAATAGTTTGATATTTTCTTATTAACACTTATTGTTACTCTTCATTTTCTAATAAACTCATTGTTTGTTTGTTTTTTTAAGATTTTATTTATTTATTTGACAGAGATCACAAGTAGGCAGAGAGAGAGGAGGAAGCAGGCTTCCTGCTGAGCAGAGAGCCCCATTCGGGGCTCGATCCCAGGACCCTGGGATTGTGACCTGAGCTGAAGTCAGAGGCGTTAACCCACTGAGCCACCCAGGCACCCCATATAGCTCTTAATTTCTAAGTTAAATCCCATAAATGGCAAGTCTGGGATTTAGTAATTTGGCGTTCAAGGCCCTTTTTTTTTTTTTTCAAATGACAGGGATTTGTTTATTTTCATTTATTGAGGTATAATTGGCATACAGTATTATATTAGTTTCAGGGGGTACAACATTGTGATTTGACATTTCTGTGTATTGTGAAATGGTCACCAAAATATATCTAGTTACCATTTGTCACCTTACAATGTTAGTACAGGGTTACTGACTCTGTTTCCCATGCTCCATTCTGTACATTACATCCATGCCATATATTTTATTACCAGAACTATGCATTTATTGATTCCCCTAATCCATTTGGCCTGCTGCCACCCCCCAACCTCCCATTAATCTCTTCTATCTGTGAGTCTGGGTTTCATTTTGTTTTGTTTTTTAGATTCCACATATAACTGAAACGTGAATTATTTATCTTTCTCTATCAGACTTACTCACTTGGCATAGTACCTTCAGGGTCTATCCATGTTGTCACAAATGCCATGATTTCATTCTCTTTTATGTCTGAGTAATACTCCATAGTATATACTGTTCACCCTTGAACAACATGAGGATTAGGACACTGATCCCCCCATGCAGTCAAAAAATCCACATATAACTTTAAACTCCAAACTTTACTACTACTAGCCTATTTTTTTTTTAAAGATTTTATTTATTTGACAGACAAAGATCACAGGTAGGCAGAAAGGCAGGCAGAGAGAGAGAGGAAGGGAAGCAGGCTCCCTGCCAAGTAGAGAGTCCGATGCCGGGCTCGATCCCAGGACCCTGAGATCATGACCTGAGCCGAAGGCAGAGGCTTTAACCCACTGAGCCACCCAGGCGCCCCACTACTAGCCTATTTTTGAACAGAAGACTTGCTGATAACTACTAGCCTATTTTTGAACAGAAGACTTGCTGATAACATAGCCAAATATCACATATATTGTAAATATTATATACTGTATTCTTGTTATAAAGTAAGCTAGAGAAAAAGAAAATATTAAAATCATAAGGGAGAAAATACATTTATAGTACTATAAAAAATCTGCACGTAAGTGGACCTGTGAAATTCAACCTGTTGTTTAAGGATCAAGTTAGACATGCTACATTTTCTTTATCCATTAGTACATTAATGGACATGTAGGTTTTTTTCATACTTTGGTATTGTAAATATTTTTGCGTTGAACATAGGGGTGCATATATCTTTCTGAATTAGTATTTTTGATTTCCTTAGCTAGATACCCAACAGTGGAGTTGCTGGATTATGTGGTAGCTCTATTTTTAGTGTTTTTGAAGAACCTTTATATCGTTTTCTGTAGTGCCTGCCCAATTTATATTTTCAGCAGTGCATGAGGATTCCCTTTTCTCCACAGCTTGCCAACACTTGTTATTTCTTGTGTTTTTTATCATAGCCATTCTGACAGCTATAAGGTGATATCTCGTTGTAGTTTTGATTTGCATTTCCCTGATGATTAATGATTTTGAGCATCTTTTCATATACCTGTTGGCCATCTGTATGTATTCTTAGAAAAATGTCTATTCAGATCCTCTGCCCATTTTTTAAATTGGATTTTTTTTGGTTATTTGTTACTGGGTTATTTGAGTTCTTTGTATATATATTTGATACTAACCCCTGATAGGATATATAATTTTCCAATATCTCCTCTTATTTATTGCCTTTTTGTTTTGTTGGGTTTTGTTTGTTTGTTTGTGGGGTTGTTTTTTTTTTTTGCTGTGCAGAAGCTTTTTAGTATGATGTATTCATATTTGTTTACTTTTGCTTTTGTTTCTGTTGCTAGAAAACATTGCTAAGACCATTGTCAAGGAGCTTACTGCCTATGTTTTCTTATAGGAGTTTTATGGTTTTAGGTTGTACATTCAAGTTTTCAATCTTCTTAAAGTTTTGTTGTGTTTTTTTTTTAAGATTTTATTTATTTGAAAGAGAGATAGAGAGAGGGGGAACACAAGCAGGAGGAGTGGGAGAGAGAGAAGCAGGCTTTCCGCTGAGCGGGGAGCCTGATGCAGGGCTCGATCCCAGGACCTTGGTATCATGACGTGAGCCCCCCAGGCACCTCTACTTAAAGTTGTTTTTATATATGTAGTGTAAATAGTTGTTGAGTTTTATTATTTTGCATTGTAGCTATTCAGTTTTTCCAACATAATTTAAAAACCGTACTTTCCCATTTTCCTTTCCCATTCTTGACTCCTTTGTTGTAAGTTAATTCACCATTTATAATTGAGTTTATTTCTGAGCTCTCTACTCTGTTCTTTGATCTACATGTGTTTTTGTGATATTACCATACTATTTTGATTACTATAGCTTTGTAGTGTAATTTGAAACCAGGGAGCATGATACCCCTGGCTTAGTTTTGTTTTTTTTCCTCTTAAGGTTGTTTTGGCTATTCAAGGTCCATATAAATTTTTTGTGGTTCCATATAAATTTTAGACTTACTCTCATTCTATGAAAAATGTCATTGGAATTTTAAGAGATTGAATTTGAATCTGTAGATTGCTTCTGGTGGTATGGTTATTTTAACAGTACTGATTTTTCCACTTTATGGACACAGAAAATTTTCCATTTATTGGTGTCTTCAGTTTCTTTTGCCAGTGTCCTATAGTTTTTAGTATATGGGTCTTTTACCATCTTGGTTAAGTTTATTTCTAGGCATTTTATTCTTTTTGTTGTAATTATAAATGTGATTGTTTTCTCAACTTCTCTTTCTGATAGTTCATTATTAGTTTTTGTGTATTAATTTTGTATCCTGCAAGTCTTTGAATTCTTTTATTAGTTTAATAGTTTTTTGGTGGAATCTATGGATGTTCTATATATATCACTGGCAAATAGTGACCATTTGAATTTTTCCTTTCCAATATTATGCCTTTTCTTTTTCTTGCCTAATTGATGTGGCAAGGACTTCCAGTACTATGTTGAATACAAGTGGAAAGAGTGGGCTTCCTTGTCTTGTTCTTGATATTAGTGAAAAAGCTTTCAGATTTTCACTGTTGAGTATATTAGCTGTGGGTTTGTCATGTATGGCCTTTATTATTTTGAAGTATGTTTCTTCTATACCCACTTTATGAGTTTTTCTTTTTTTTTAAATGGATATTGAATTTTGTCAAATGCTTTTTCTGCATCTATTGAGATGATCATGTAATTTTTTTTATTATTTTTTATTTTTTTATTTTTATTTTTAATTTTTTTTTGATCATGTAATTTTTATCTTTAATTTTGTTAATGTGTATGACATTGATTGCTTGATGGAGGTTGAACCATCCTTGCATCCCTGGAGTAAATCCCACTTGATCATGATGTATGATCCTTTTAATACATTGTAGAGGTCATTTGGTAATATTTTGTTGAGGATTATCGCATCTATGTTCATCAGGGATGTTGGCCTGTAATTTTCTTGTATTGTGGTGTCCTTTTCTGGTTTTGGTATCAGGGTAATCATTTCCGCCTCTTGTATTTTTTGAAGGAGTTTGAGAAGGATCACCTTAAATCTCTGAATTAAATCTTCTGGAATTCACCAATAAAGCCGTCTGGTTGTGGACTTTGTTTGTTGGGATGTTTTTGATTACTGACTGAATGCTCTTACTAGTAATCAGTCTATTCTGATTTTCTATTTCTTCATGATTCAGTCTCAGAAGATTTTAAGTTTCTAGTAATTTATCCATTTCTTCTGTGTTGTTTAATTTGTTGGCACATAATTATACATAGTAGTCTCATGATTTCATATTTCTGTGTTATCATTTGTAAGTCCCTTCTTTCATTTCTAATTTTGTGTTTTCTCTTTTTTTTTTCTTGGTGTGTCTAACTGCAAGTTTGTCCATTTTGTTTCTCTTTTCAAAGAACTGGCTCTTAATTTCAATGACTTTTTTATTTTTTCACTTTTTTTATATTATGTTCAGTTAGCCACTGTATAGTACATCATTAGTTTTTTATGTAGTGTTCAGTGATTCATTAGTTGAGTATAACACCCAATGCTCATCACAGAACGTGCCCTCCTTAATGCCCATCACCCGGTGATCCCATTCCCCCACACTTCCCCTCTGAAACCTTCAGTATGTTTCCTGGAGTCCATAGTCTCTCATGGCTCATCTCCCTCCAATTTCTCCCCCTTCAGTTTTCCATCCCTTCCCCTATGGTTCTCTGCACTATTCCTTATATTCCACTTTTGAGTGAAACCATATGATAATTGTGTTTCTCTGCTTAACTTATTTGACTTAGCATAATCCCCTCCAGTTCTATCCATGTCGATGCAAATGGTAGGTATTCATTCTTTCTAATGGCTGAGTAATATTCCATTGTATATATGAACTACATCTTTTTTATCCATTCATCTGTTGAACGCCTCTCGGCTTCTTCCACAGTGGCTATTGTTCCACAGTGGACATTGCTGCTATGAACATTGGGGTACATATGGCCCTTCTTTTCACTACACTGTTTATTTAGGGTAAATACCTAGTAGTGAAATTGCTGGGTGATAGGGTAGCTCTCTTTTTAATGTCTTGAGGAAACTCCATCCTGTTTTCCAGAGTGGCTGTACCAACTTGCATTCCCCCCAACAGTATAAGAGGGTTCCCCTTTCTCCACATCCTCGCCAACACCTGTTGTTTTCTGTCTTGTTAATTTTTGCCATTTTAACTGGTGTAAGGTGATACCTTATTGTGGTTTTGATTTGTATCCTGCCACATTGCTGAAAGGACAGCCTTTGCGGTATCCTGTAGGTTCTGGACAGATGTGTTTTCATTCTTATTAGTGTCTATGAATTGTTTAAGTTCTTCCTTAATTTCCTGGTTGACCCAGTCAATCTTTAGTAGGATGCTCTTTAACTTCCACATGTTTGAATTCCTTCCAAATTTTTTCTTGTGATTGAGTTGCAGTTTCAAGGCATTGTGGTCTGATAACATGCAGGCAATAATCTCAGTCTTTTGGTATAGGTTGAGACCTGATTTGTGACCAAGTATGTGATCTAATCTGGAGAAAGTTCCATGTGCATTTGAAAAGATTAAGTATTCTGTTGTTTTAGGGTGGAATGTTCTGTATATATCTACGAAGTCCATCTGATCCAGTGTGTCATTCAAAGCTCTTGTTTCTTTGTTGATCTTCTGCTTAGATGACCTGTCCATTGCTGAGAGTGGAATGTTGAGGTCTCCTACTGTTAATGTATTATTATCAATATGATTCTTTATTTTGGTTAACAGTTGATTTATGTAGTTGGCTGCTCTCATGTTGGGTGCATAGATACTTAAAATTGTTAGGTTTTCTTGTGGGATAGACCCTTTAAGTATGATATAGTGTTCCTTTATAGTCTTTGGTTTAAAAATTGGTCCTTACTACAGTCTGGTTTAAAAATCCAATTTGTCTGTTGAGGTCCATTTGCATGATAAATCTTTCTCCATCCCCTTTCAGTCTCGAGGTGTCTTTAGGTTCATAATGAGTCTATTGTAGGCAATATGTAGATGGGTCTTTTTATCTGATCTGAAAGCCTGCACATTTCATGGGAGCCTTAAGGCTGTTCACATTGAGAGCCTAACAACTTTTGAAAGATATGAATTTAGTGCCATCATATTGCCTGTAAAGTCCCTGTTTCTGTAGATTGTCTCTGTTACTTTCTAGGTATTACTCTTGGGGTCTTTTTTCTTTTATAGAGCCGCCGCCCCCCCCCCTTAATTATTTCTTGCAGGGCTGGCTTGGTGGTCACATATTCTTTCACTTTCTGCCTGTCCTGGAAGCTCTTTTTCTCTCCATCTGTTCTGAGTGACAGCCTTGGTTGGTAAAGTATTCTTGGTTGCATGTTCTTCTCATTTAGTACCCTGATTATGTCTTGCCAGCCCTTTCTGGCTTGCCAGGTCTCTTTGGACAGATCTAATGTTATTCTGATGTTCCTCCCACCATAGGTAGGAAATCTCTTCCCCCAGCTGCTCTCAGGTAACTTTCTTGGCTCTAAGATTAGCAGATTTTACTATTATGTACCAGGGCATTGGTCTATTTTTATTGATCCTGGGAGGGGTCCTCTCTGCCTCTTGGGCATGGATGTTTGTTTCCTTCCCCAGATTAGGGAAGTTCTCAGTTATGATTTGCTAAGTATACCTTCTAGTCCTCTTTCTCTCCACCCCCTCAGGGATCCCAGTAATTCTGACTTTGGAACATTTCATGGCATCATTGATCTCTCTAAGTCCGATCTCATGGGCTTGTACTTTATCCCTGTCCTTTTTGACTTCCTTCCTTTCTGTCAGAATATCTTCTAGATCACTAATTCATTCTTCTTTTTCATTTACCTGGCTTTCAGAGTATCCATTTTAGACTGCATCTCCTTCATAGCATTTTTAAGTTCGGTGAGATCACCTCTCAATTCTGCCCTTAGGGATTCTATATTGTTGCCAATACTTTTCTCAAGACTAAATAGCAACTTTATAAATGTTACTCTGAAGCCTTTTTCTGTCATCTTCCTTATATCCATATCCATTAAGTCTGTGGCAGAGGCCATTGTCTCTGGTTCTTTTCTTTGTTGGGAGTTCCTCCTCCTAGTCATTCTGTTGAGGGATGGTTGAGGGAATGTACAGAGTCCAAAATATCAACCACAACCCAGGCAAAATGCACCCGAGGAAAATCTGGAGCAGTCTGAAGCCACCAATCTCATACTGATTTCTTAGGTGTTCAGGATGGTTTGGTAGATATCCAGCTCAGTTCAGGGAACCAGCCCAGCTGAAGTCCCCTACTCCTCCTCCTCCTTGCCTCCCTCCTCCCATTGACCTTTTCTATTGTCTTTTAGTTTTTGTTTTATTTATTTCCACTCTGATCTTTATTATTTCCTTCCTTATGCTAACTTTGGGCTTTATTCTTTTTCTGATTTCTTTAGTGTAAAGTTAAATTGTTTGGTTGAGATTTCTCTTGTTTCTTAAGATAGTCCTGTATTGTTATGAACTTTCCTCTTAGACCTGCTTTTGCTGCATCTCAGATTTTGATATGTAGCATTTCTCTTTACATTTGTCTCTGGGTATTTTTTTATTTCTTTGTAGTTGTTCAGTGACATGTTTAATCCCCATGTATTTGCAGTTCTTCTAGTTTTTTCCTTGTAATTAGTTTCTAGTCTCATACCATTGTGGTCAGAAAAGATGCTTCCTTTGATTTCAGTCTTCCTGATACTGAGACTTGTAGTATAGCCTAACATGTGATCTGTCTTGAAAAGTATTCCATGTGCGCTTGAGAGGAATGTATATTCTGCTGCTTTTGGATGGAATGTTCTATATGTGTCTACTTAAAGTCCATCTGGTCTAATATGTCCTTTAAGACCAATGCTTCCTTTTTTCTTTTAAAGATTTATTTATTTATTTGACAGAGAGAGAGAGAGAGAGAGAGAGAGCGCGATCACAAGTAGGCAGAGAGGCAGGCAGAAAGAGAGGAATAAGCAGGCTTCCTGCTGGGCAGAGAGCCTGATTTGGGGCTCGATCCCAGGACCCTGGGATCATGACCTGAACTGAAGGCAGAGGCTTTTAAACCCACTGAGCCACCCAGGTGCCCCAAGACCAATGTTTTCTTATTGATTTTTCTGTCTAGATAATTAGTAATGTAAGTTGGGGTGTTAAAAATCCCCTACTGGTATTGCTCTCAGTTTCTCCTTTTATGTCTGTATTTGATGTATGTGATTTTGAGCTTCTCTGTTGGGTGCATGTATATTTATAAATGGTTTACTTTCTTGTTGGATTGACCTCTTAATTATTATGTAGTGCTTCTTTTTGTCCCTTATTACAGTCTTTGTTTTAAAGTCTATCTTATCTGATATTAGGATAGCTATGCTAGTTTTCTTTTTATTTCCATTTGCATGGAATATATGTTACATTCTTTCACTTTCAGGCTCTGTGTTTTTTGTCCTTCTGAATTGAGTCTCTTATTGGTCTCTCTCTCTTTTTTTTTTAATATTCTTTTTTTTTTTTAAGATTTTTTTTTTTTTTTTGACAGAGAGCAAGATGAGAAGTAGGGGGGGGGGGGGGGGCGGGAAGCAGGCTCCTTGCTGAGCAGAGAGCCTGATGCAGGGCTCGATCCCAAGACCCTGAGATCATGACCTGAGCTGAAAGCAGAGGCTTAACCCACTGAGCCACCCAGGCACCCCTTATTGGTCTCTGTTTTGTTTTGTTTTTTTAATTCTATATAGCTCCTCTTTTGCTTGGAGAATTTAACCCATTTACATTTGAAGTTACTATTAATAGGTATGTAGTTATTGCCATGTTCATTGTTTTGTGGCTTTGCTTGTAGTTTTTCTTTATTCCTTTTTTCTTTTTCTTTTTCTTTTTTCCCTCATGGTTTGATGACTCTCTTTAGTGGTATGTTCAGATTCCTTTCTTATTTTCTGTATTTACCATAAGTTTTTGTTGTGGTTACTGTGAGGTTCACATATACCATCTTGTATATGTAATAGTCTATTTTATTTTATTTTTTTTTAAGATTATTTATTTATTTATTTATTTGTCAGACAGAGAGAGAGCACAGGAGCGAGCACAGGCAGATAGAGTGGCAGGCAGAGGCAGAGGGAGAAGCAGGCTCCCTGCTGAGCAAGGAGCCCGATGTAGGACTTGATCCTAGGACACTAGGATCATGACCTGAGCCAAAGGCAGCCACCTAACCAACTGAGCCACCCAGGCGTCCCTGTAATAGTCTATATTAATTAATAGCAACTTAAATTTGAACACATTCCTTAACTTTATATTTTTACTTTCTCCCATCCTACATTTTTTGCCTTTGATGTCACATTTTACATCTTTTTATTATGTATTTCTTGGCCAATTATTGTAATGTTAGTTAATTTTATCATGTTTGTTTTTTAACCTTCTTAGTAGCTTTATATAGTGATCAATACACTAACCTTTACTACATATTTACCTTTTTCAGTGAGAATTTTTGCTTTTGTATACTTTCTTGTTATTAATTAGTGTCATTTCTTTTTTTTTAATTTTTAAGATTTTTTTTTTTTATTAGTTAGAGAGCGAGCACAGGCAGACAGAGGCAGAGGGAGAAGCAGGCTCCCCGCCGAGCAAGGAGCCCGATGTGGGACTCAATCCCAGGACGCTGGGATCATGATCTGAGCCGAAGGCAGCCGCCTAACCAACTGAGCCACCCAGGCGTCCCTAGTGTCATTTCTTTTCAGCTTAAAGAAGTCCCTTTAATATTTCTTGTAAGGCTGGCTTAGTAGTGAACTTTTTTAGCCTTTGTTTGGAGAACTATCTCTCTTTCAATCTGAATGATAATCTTGCTGGGTATTCTTGGTTGGAGATTTTTATCCTTTTAGCACTTTGAAATTGCTGCCTTCTGGTTTGCCACCGCCTTTTGGTTTGAAAATTTTCTGCTGTGAAATCTGCTGATAACCTATGGGGTTTCCCTTGAACATACAATTTTGGTTTTCTCATGCTGCTTTTAAGATTCTCTCTTAATTTTTAACTTTTGACATTTTCATTATAATTTGTCTTAGTGTGGTTCTCGTTGGGTCCATTTTCTTTGGAACTCCGTAGGCTTCCTGGGCTTGGATGTCTTTCGGGGAGTGTTTAGCCATTATTTCTCCAAATAAGCTTTTTGCACCTTTATCTTTATTTTCTCCTTCTGGGATCCCTTGTAATGCAAGTGTTATTCCTCTTGATGTTGTTCTAGAGGTCTCTTACTTTCATTTTTAAAAATTATCTTTTTTCTTTTTGCTGCTCTGTTTGGGTGAATTCCATTGATTTCTCTTCCAACTCACTGATTTGTACTTCTGCTTCTTCCAGTGTATTGAATTCCTCCAGTATATTTTTCAGTTCAGTTACTGTATTCTTCAGCTTTCTGACTTCTCTTTCGTAGTTTCTCTTTGTTGAAGTTCTCTCTGTGTTCATTCTTTCAAGTTCGAGGAACATTTTTATGACTATTATTTTGAATTCCTTATCAGGTAGATTACTTGTCTCTATATCATTAGGGTCTTTTTCTGAGGTTTTGTCTCATTCTTTTGTTTGAAATATATTTCTGTTTCCTCATTTTTGTTTGACTATCTTCATTTATTTCTGTCAGGCAAAACAGCTTCCTTTCTCAGTTTTGAAGGAGTGTGTCTCTTCCACACCCCCGATCTTATTTATTTATTTGAGAAAGAGTGCATGCAAGCAAGGGGGAGGAACATAGGGGGAAGGAGCACAGCAGACTCTGTGCTGAGTATGGAACCCAATGTGGGGCTTGATCCTACAACCCTGAGATCACAACCTTAACCAAAACCAAGAATCAGATGCCCATCCAACTGAGCCACCCAGTCACCCCTAGAAGGACTGGTTTTAGCTAGGTTCTGATTCTTCTCCTTCAGCCTTGTCTTAGCTCTTGGTTGTCTCTTGCACCTTTGTGATTGTCTAAACTGCCTGATTTATTCTTGATATGCCCCTGTTGTTGTGGATGTGCCAAGACTTGTCAGCAATCCAAGAGTAGGAATCTCTTTTAGCATCTCATTTCAGGCTGTTTGAAAGCCAGACCTTCAGGCAGCAGCTTTTCAAGTGTGCAAATATATGCAGCCCTGTGGGCCTCCAGACCAGAAGATCTGGAGGTGTCTCCAGGGCAACAGTTGAAACATCTGGGCTCTAGACAGATGTATAAACTCCTTCATGGGGAGTCTTGCTTAGCCATAGCAAGGCTAAGGTAGTGAACAAGTGTGGTGTTTCCCTGGAAGTGCCTTTTTAGCCTCTAGATGTGTGGGAAACTTGATGCCTGTCCTTCAGGCTAAAGCACTGGGCTAAGCAAATAGTCTTTTTTCTACAGGGAGACTGAGGTTGTGTTTCAGTCATCTGTCTCTGCAGTGCCTTGGAGGTGATAGCCTGCCACAAGAGCTGCTTCTCTAGTTGTTACAGTCCTGTACAGCTCTGGAAAGCCAACCCTCTTGGGTATCAGGGCCAGGCAATCAAGAGATGTTCCCTGTGTGGATTGTATGAAGGCAGCCAGAGAGTGTGGTAGCTGGGGCAGACTCAGCAGGCTTCAGAGAAGGAGCAGAAAAATGTCTTGTCTGTGATTACCTGTGGGCTTCAACAATGCTGTGAGAAAGTGCCATGTCCTTGTGTGTGCTCCATCTTTGGCTGGAAGTGGGGGAATGCCACTGCCACTGGTGTTTACCCCAGCTAAGGGGCAGGGGAATATCACAGTCACTTGCTCTTGTGGACTTTAAGTAGGGAACGGGAAAACTCAGAGACCATTTGCACTTGCCTGCTCTAGCCAAGGAGCAGGGTAGCAGTCCAACCACCCATGCTCTCTGGCCTCAGGAAGTGCCAGGACCACTCACCCTGATGCACCCCAGCAAGGCAGTGGGAGGGTGCCATGTCCAAGGTTACCCACCTGTGCTAGCATAGCAGTCTACGGGAAGAGTGCAACAGTGGTGTCAGCCAGCAGCTCTGTGTCTGGTAACTTAGCTGTCCCTCACCCCTCTAGTTGATGCCTCTAGATCAGCAAATGATTCTCTTTCACATATAATTTACATGCCTCTCAAACTGCTATTTTTCGCTGGGTCCTAGAAGAGAGAAACCACATATGAGCTCTTCAAAAGGAAAATCTTGTAGAACTTTGGGACCCCTGGATATTAGTACCACTGGTTTTCTAAGCCATTCTGGGGACTGGTCTTTCTGGTATAGATCTCAGAGGCCAGGGCACCCAATGTGCGCACCAACCCCTCCCACCTCTGGGAGAAGCACCTAACTGGTAAGATCCTTCCCTGTTGTGTGCCATGCCGGGGTAGGGTTTTTTGTTGTTGTTGTTGTTGTTTGCAATTCTGTGTCTCTTCCTCTCTTACCCATCCTCTCTTACCCAACCTTATCCTTTGTTATGAAGAGCATTTCATCTAGTTTTCAAATCTTTTTAAGAGGGAAATGGTCTAGGGACGCCTGGGTGGCTCAGTTGGTTAAGCAGCTGCCTTTGGCTCAGGTCATGATCCCAGCGTCCTGGGATCAAGTCCCACATCGGGCTCCTTGCTCAGCAGGGAGCCTGCTTCTCCCTCTGCCTGCCACTCTGTCTGCCTGTGCTCGCTCTTGCCCTCTCTCTCTAAAAAATAAATAAATGAAATCTTTATTAAAAAAAAAAGAGGGAAATGGTCTATTTGTAGCTGTATTGTGTGCCCATGGGAAGAGACGAGTTCAGGATTTTGGCATTTGCTGAGGCATGCATGGGTGGTTGGAGTGTCCCCCAGACTCCCTGGCTGGTGCAGGTGTGTGTAAATGGTCACAGTTCTCCTTCTTCCTAAAATCTGCCATCTTGGATCCTCCTCCTAAAAGGCAGGGTTTTAATTCACCCCAGTCATGGATAGCTTATTCAAAAGGGTAATTAGAGATTGTTTTAGTTTACCTTTTCAGGATGACCAATTTTTTGAGCTCTAACTTTTTTCCTCTTCTGTACTACTGAAGAATTGAAGGTAGGATGATCATATAGCCTGATTTGTTTCTAGCACTTTCCATTGATGTGTATTACTCTGTGCTAATGATTAATAGTGCCCTCTTTAAAATTATCCTACTTTGATGACAAATTTAAAGGTGTATTGTTATCTATAATATTTTTATTTTTTTAATATGTTATTTATTTATTTGACAGAGAGAGACATGCAAGAGAGGGAACACAAGCTGGGGCAGTGGGAGAGGGAGAAGCAGGCTTCCCACAAGCAGAGGGCCCAATGTGGGGCTCGATACCTAAGCCGAAGGTAGACACTTAACAGCTGAGCCACCTAAGGTGCCCCATTATCTATAATATTGTTGTGTAACAAATTACTCCGAAACTTAGCTGCTTAAAACATGTTTATTATCCCACAGTTTCTGTAGGTCAAGAATTCAGGTGTGGCATCGCTGGTACCTCTGCCCCAAAGTTTCTTGAGAGGTTGTAGTCAGGGTGTTAACAGGAACCATGTTTTGTTTTTTTGTTTTTGTTCTTATTTCTATGGGTTTTTTGTTTGTTTGTTTTTTAAGATTTATATGAGAGAGGGAGACCATGAGTGGAGGGGAGGGCAGAGGGAGAGGGAGAGAGAGAGCCCTCAGGCGGACTCCATCCTAGGACCCCAGGATCACGACCTAAGCCAAAATCCAGAGTAGGCTGCTTAACCAACTGAGCCATCCAGGTACATCTAGCCCGAGCCATGTCTTATTTGAAATGTCAGTTGAGGAAGACTCTGTTTCCAAGTTTATTCACATGATCATTGGCAGGATTTAGTTCCATGTGGGCTGTTGGACTAAGGGCTTCAGTTCCTTGCTGACTCTTGGCTGGGAGCCTTCCGCAGTTCCATTCCGCGTGAGCCTCTCCATAGCACAGCATGGCAACTGGCTTTTCACACACACATACCAAACTGAAGTGACATCCTGTTACCTCCGCTGCATTCTGTCACTAGAATCAAGTAGCAGGAGGTAGGTATCACTGGGGGCCATTTAGAGGTTGCCTAACCCTAATAAAAGGGAAATTGCTTCCATTAATACTTCTCCATAATGGAATGTAAGCCATTACCTGTTTCTGTTTTTGTTTTCCTGCAAGAAGAAATTTGCTTCAGAATTCTCTTTAGAGTGATCACTACATGTTTGTACACACAGTGGATTCAGCTCTTAGAATTAACTCTAATTCACAAATGTGGTATCTGCAAACTTTCTATGAAAGGGATCCATATACGTTTTCATCTAATATAATTTCAGGGGGTGCTAGGAAGTATAAAACATCACGGGTTTTTAATATACACATTTGTGGTGGTTTTATTACAGCTTTGAATGTATAAAATGAGTTCAGATCCAGGTTATAAGGGCTTGCTAGGTAATTTGTTTGAAGCCTTGTGCCAAAAGGCAGAGGTCACAGTCTGACTTTGGCCAGCTTTGCTCTCCTTTATGGGCACAGACTGTACCTTGAGCTTTAGCTGGCTGCTTGGCACATTTAGTCAGTTGGAAGGATGGAAGAATCACCATGTGTACAGTTAATGGAAGCTACAGAAAGCAATTTAAAAGGGCATTGGTTTTTTTTATTGTTGTTTTAAGTAGGCTCCATGATTAGTGCGGAGCCCAGTGTGGAGCTTGAACTCACCATCCTGAGATGGAGATCTGAGCTCAGATCAAGAGATGGACGCTTAACCAACTGAACTACCCAGGTGCCCCATAAAAGGGCGTAAGTGTTTTGAAGTGAAGGTGAAACCACATCTTGAAAGGACAGAGCATCAGAAACCCTCCTAACTTCTTGTCTCAATGAATAGGTTGGAAGGAGGAACCCCAGTGCTTCTCATATTTCTGGACTAAATGAGAAGTGCCCAGATTAAACTGTCCCTCCCTATGTTGTTGTTGGCAAGAATGAAGAGCCCTTGAAGTTCTTTCCACCCCTACCTTCCCCACACACTCCAACTCTTTCCCTTGAGGTCATCAGGATTAAGCTCTTTGTGTCTGTTTACATTAACTACCACAAGAAGCTCAGGGCTCTAGGGTCATTCCTCATGTGCATTTAACTGTCTTTTTGCTTTTCTGTCCAGATTCCTTTTCTTTCTCCTGCCTCTTCTCTGAACATTTCCTTCATCTTTTTTGTTTAGACTGAACTGGGATTTTTCCCTGATGGCACTTTTCCCCAGCTTTCTTTTGTAAACTTCTCAGCTGGCTCTTTTTCCTTCTGTCTCATATCCCTTCTGTCCCTAGAGATGGAGATAAAGACTTGCTTGTCATTGCTCTTTTCACACCCCTTTCTTTCCCTTTTCTCTAAACACTCCTGTTCTATATTTTATCAGACTCTTTATCTTGTGCATCTATAGACCCCTTGGTTCATTCTTCTTCATTTCTTTGAGATTTTAGCTGCTAGCTTATGGTCACTTTTTCTAGCACTACTTGCGTGATAATTTATGGAAATTTCATTGCCAGTATAGACAATTTTTCTTTTTTAAAAGATTTTATTTATTTACTTGTCAGAGAGAAAGCACACACAAGCAGGGGGAGCAGCAGGCAGAGGGAGAGGGAAAAGCAGACTCCTCACTGAGCAGGGAGCCCGATGATGCGGGGCTCGGTCCCAGGACCCTGGGGTCATAACCCGAGTCAAAGGTAGGTGTTTAACTAACTGAACCACCCAGGCACCCCCGATAATTTTTCTTAAACTATAGCCTTCCCTTAAATGATCATATTCTCCATCCTGCCTTGAGGTACTTGTTCCCATGGTCATTTCCTAGACCTTGACCTTACCAATAACTAAAGCTCCCCCATAATCTCAAATTCAAATATCCTACCCACCACCTTCTGTCCTGCCAAGCCACTGCTTCTGTTGCCCCAGTAGCAACAATCTTCTTCAGTCCATCTGTTATCTGCAGTCTATTAATCCTACCATTTTTTCCACTGGCCTTTAATAGCTCCATCATTAAATTACAACTGCATATATGCTCAACTGAGCTGACCCCTTCCCCTAGCTTTGTCCTCCTTATGTGGTGAAATTCCAACTCTGGTTAAATCAAACTCTCTTTTTCATGCCTACTTTTACAGTTTAATGTTGCTGAGGAAAAACACAGCCATGCTGACTGGTCATACTTTAAATTCATAACAGTAAACTTCAAGAGGGCTAGTGCTGTCTGGCAGTCCTGGTACATTTTCTTGGCCCATTCAGTGTTGTTGTCTTTCTCCTTTCTTCAAACCACCCACATCTCCACACACCCTCACCATTTTTTACTCTGTAAAAATAGGAGTAATCACAGACAGTATCCACAAGTGCTTGCTGCCATATCCATCTACTTAATTCTCTCTGGTTATTGTACTTTCCATGTTCTGCTTGCCTAGTAAGTTCCATTCCCTCTCAGTTATTCATGAACATTGTTCCAAACGTTCTCCCTCTACCCCAATGCAGCATGTTTTTTCTCTGTTAAAAAAATTTCCATCAGTAAGTAAGTATGCTCTAATTTGTTGCATCTTCTAAAAAATGCTCTCCTGACTCCACTTCTCCCTCTAGGTACTACTCTGTTCCTTCATTCTCCTTTCCAAAATGAAATTCCTTGCAAGAGTTGTCTGTATTTACTTTCTCTAATTCCTCTTTTCCCGTTCTCTCTGCAGTCCTCTTCAAGCAGGCATTGGCTTCACCACTCTGCCCATACTGTTGTTGTCAAGGTTGCTAATGACCTCCATATTTCTGTATCAGGCCCTAGTCATCATCTTATGCTATACTTTATTAATATTTGGCATGTTTGATTACTTTCTCCTTGAAACAGTCTATCATTTGGCTTCTGGTTATTCTGCTTAATCCAAGTGTTCCAGTGTTCAGTCTTTTGGCCTGCTTTATCCATGGTAAAGTGAACTCCCTTAGTGAACTCATCCCATTCACATGCTGACAATTCCCTGATTTGTATATCTAACCCACAACTGTCTCCTAAACTCCAGATTCATATATCCAAATGCCAACTTGACATTCTCACTTGGATGGCTAATAAAATTCTCAAACCTAACGTGTTCAAAACTGCATTTTTGATCTTCTCACTCAAACCTATATCACTCAGAGTCTTCCTCATTCATTAACTGACAACTCAAATCTTTCTAGATACTCAGACAAAAACCTTAAGTGTTATCCTTGGCTCCTCTCTTTTTTCACACCCCACATCTATTGTGACAGCATATCCAGTTTAGCAGTCATTTCAACTTCCAACATTTATCTGGAATCAGTGAATTGTATTACCTTCAAAGCTCTTGTCCTAGTCCAGGCTACCATCATTTCTCTGAAATGACAGCATTTCTGATACTGAAACAGCCTCCTACCTAGTCTCTCTGCTTTTGTCCTCTAGCCCCTCCACACGTTTGTCTGTTCTAAGGTTGTAACCAGAGTGATCCTTTTAAAACAAGTCAGTTCATGTCTCTCTTTTCCCAAAACTGTAATGGCTTCCCAACTTGAACCACAAAGAGCAAAATCCTGTCCAGTGGAGAAATAACACAAGCTATTCATGTAATTTTAAGTTTTCTAGTAGTCATGCTGTGAATGTAAAAAGAAAACATGAAATTAATCTTAATGTATCTAATTTAAACCAATATATTGAAGTGTTATTTCAACTGTAATCAATATAAGAATTATTAATTGAATTATTTTACTTTTTATAGTAAGTCTTCAAAATCTGGTGTGTATTTTATACAGTTTGGATATCAAATTTTGATTGGAAATACTTGATTGGCATTTAGGTTTCATAAAATTTACAATTGTTCAGGTAGATTTACATACCCAAGTAATTCTAAACATTCTTAAAGGTTTTCTAACAACCAATCCAGTATTGGTTTTTCTAAATTTGAAATATTAATTAAAGTTAAAAAAAATTTAAAATTCAATTCTTATCCACATTTCAAATGCCCAATAGCCACATGAGGCCAGTGGCTATCATATTAGACAATATAGCTCTTTAGCATCTGGCCCTTCTTCTCTGACCTTATCTTCTGTAGCTTTCTCCTTCATTCATTCTGCACCAACTATAATGGCCCCTGTCTTTGATCACAGCAGACACTTCCCATTTCAGAGCCTTTGCATTTGGTGTTCTTTTTGCCTAAAAAGTTTTGTCCCCAGGTGGCTGCATGACTTCTTCCTTCATCTTTTTCAGGTCTTTGTTCAAATGTCACCGTCTTAGAGAAGCTTTCCCTGACCAGTTTAATATCTATACCATTTGCCTAGTGTCTCATATTTTTACATTTCCAGGTTGCCTTTTAAAAAAAGAGAGATGAGGGCTGAGAGGGGACATGATCTACAAAGGGAAGCAGTAAAATATGAGAATTGTCCCATACAGACAAATAATGACTATGTTAGGCAAAAGTATAGAGTAAGATTGAATAAGTGACTATATCCCCTAAGCTTCTTGCTATCTAGGCAGCCCAGAGGATTGTTTTGTATGTGTGTATATGTACATGACTTGATCCTCTTACAGATTGTAAACTCCGTAAATGTAAAGTTCTGCCATAATATCATTTTGTATATTCTTTGTCACCTAGCCTAGAACTTTGACCAAAAGATAATCTGTACTCTAGTTATGGGCCACCTATTGGTTAGCCTTTTGTGTTATATATTCTTAGTGGCCTCTGCCCTTCCCTTCTTTCTCAGTGCTAGCAACTGGTATATATTTGCTGATGGTATATGTGTGTTGGCTTTACATGGGCTATGGCTGTGATTGGGACATTGACTTTTCTTTGTCCAGTCTGTACACTCTTATTTATTTTCCAAAACTAACTCCTGTAAGGAGTCTTCATCACTGATTCTCCTAGTCTGTTAACTCCCTCCTCAGTATTGCCTGTAGGTATGTATACTTCTGTTTTGTATTCTAGTAGGAAACATAAACATGTAAACATAATTACAATAATAAATGAATTCTTGAGGATGAGGACCATGCCTTACTCATTTAAAAATCTTTAATGCCTTCCACACTGCCTTGCATATAGTAGATACTCAGTGCTTGCAAAATTGAATGAACCAGCTACAGAGCAGTAAAGAGAGTTGCTGTTAATGGGCAAAACTTAGGTTGTTTAAGATACAGGTCTTAAACCCAAGTGTCTTTTTCTAAACCACATTGAGAGGCAAGAGATGCAGAGCTGTGAGAGAGTGTGTGAAGAAGAACAGTAAAATCCAAGATCAGTCCCTAGATAGAAGGGAAGCTAAAGGTCTAAGGTACTCAGAAGAATGTACTATGTATACACTTCCATGTATTCAAATGGAGTGATGAAACTCATCTGTTTGTTATTACAGAAATGCTGTTTTCAGTTTTACTCCTTATGTACTATTTCTTGATGTATTTGTACAGTTGTTTGCATCCCTACTTTAACTTTGACAATCTGGCATCAGGGTAAAGATGCATCCCTCATTTGTTAACTAAGGGATTGGGTTAAAATACTTTTTTTCTTAAATTATGAAACTTTAAAAAAGATTTTATTTATTTATTTATTTATTTGAGAGAGAGAGTGAGAGTGCACGTACAAGCAGGCAAAGGGGCAGAAGGAAAAGGGAGAAGCAGACTCCCTGCTGATAAGGGAGCCCCACACTGGCCTCAGTTCCAGAACGCTAGGATCATGACCTGTGTCAAAGACTGAGCTCAACAGACTGAGCCACCCAGGGGCCCTAGGGATTGGGACAAATACTTATTAAGAATCCTTCTAACTCTGTGGTTCCGTTATTTTGAGTAAACCAGATCCTATTATCAGGTACTTTAATGGTATCCTGTTGGACACAAGTATTTCATTCAGCTTTGCTTGTTTGCTGCCCCTGTTTGTTTTTTTATAAATGGAGTGCATACTAAAAGTAGGTATTTGGGTTGCCTCTGAGGATATTTAGGTAGCAAGCTCATAATAGAAAAAGGTATTTTGATTTTGAATTAATTCTGTTATCAGAAAATTAGAGTTTATGTACTTTTTCTCCAGAGATACTTTTGGTGACTCAGAAGTTTAAGCTGGCACTGTGTCTTGTGAGTTAACTATTTCTGATCAGGGGTTCTGGGTAAACCGGAGCAGTATTTCTTCCTTTCGATGCTAATTCATTGCAAATGGGTGGAAGTATATGAGATACTTCAGCAGCCATCAGAAAGAAACAGAAGGGACAAAAATTCTTTTTCTCTGGTTCTTGAACATATGTTCTTTGTTTTAAAAAATGTGGTGCCTTGCTGGTTCAGTTGGTAGAGCATGTGATTTGACTTCAGGGTTGTGAGTTTGAGCCCCACTTTGGGGGTAGAGATCACTTACAAAAGGAAATATTAAAAAAAAGCAATGAAAATTAAATATAAAAAATCTTACCCCCAAATAATTATTATAAAAAAATAACATAATAGAGGAAACTCCACAATACAAATAAAAGGAGGTGTCTCCCTCTGCTTTTTAGAAAGTTATAACTCTCCCCCATATATGTAGCCTCAGACACTTCAAACTAGACAGACAGCTCTGTTGGACTTGATAAATCTCTCTTTTTTTTTTAAAAGATTTATTTATTTGAGGAGGGAGAGGGGGAATCTCAAGCAGACCCCCTCCTGAGCATGGAGTGTGGCGCGCTCAGTCCCAGGACCTTGAGATCATGACCTGGGCTGAAATCAAGAATCGGACACTTAACCTGGGCACCCCTAAATCCCTCTAATTCTTAATTGCTTTTCCCTCACAAAAAGCGTGACCGCTCGTTTACTCTGGTTTTTATGTTTACATATGTCTGCTTCCTATCAGTGTAGCTTCTCTGCATCAATCTGAAAGTCTTCTTTTTGCATGTGGACTACCCCTCTTGGACTTTTTTTTTTAAGATTTTTTTTTTTTATTTATTTGATAGGGAACACAGGCAGGAGGAGTGGGAAAGTCAGAAGCAGGCTTCCCACCGAGCAGGGAGCCCGATGCGGGGCTCGATCCCAAGACTCTGGGATCATGACCGGAGCCGAAGGCAGACGCTTAACGACTGAGCCACCCAGGCGCCCCCCTCGTGGACTTTTTAATGAAGTGCTTCCCCTTTTTTCCTTGTGAGAGCCAGATTCTCTCTCCCTTTAGTGGGTACTAAACAGAAGCAACATACCTATTGTTCATATGAAGGTGACATCCAACAGTTGATTAAGAAACTTACCTTGCTTCTTAACACTTATACCCAGTTCTTCTGTTGGCAAAGCTTGCAAGGCTCACCACAAAGATCCTACTGTCTAGTTACGGTTTTAGTGAGAACAAGCTATTTTCTTTCTTCCCATCTTACTGCTTATCTTGTCACAAGCTTTTCTCAGAATGATTTAATACAGTAAGTATTTTGTAGACATTCTAATGCATCTGCCTTAAATTAGATTAAATAGCATTTGATGTTGTGGGTGATGCTGTGAATTTGTGATTTGCGTGGCTTCAGATGTCATAATTTTTCCCCCCCACTTTCTAGGAAGTAACAGCTAGCAGTCGCCACTATGTTGACAGGCTATTTGACCCTGATCCCCAGAAAGTTCTTCAAGGTGTCATGTAAGTAGTATGTATTTAAGAGTCTATCAAAAGTCTTTTTTTTTGTTTTGGTTTGGTTTTTTTAGTCTTGTTTGTTTTTGTTTGAATTTGCCAAATATAATTCTGAAAATGCAGGGTTAAAATTTTTTTCTTCTGTTTTAGCAAGATCCTGACATTCATGACTTTAATATTGTACTGTAAAGAGTTGTCTGATACTTATTCACTGACATGGTTCACTTAGTTTTTGTAGAATACTTGTTTTACCATTTTAAAACATGTTTTTTGAGAATGCTTTTGTGACTTTTATATCCAACAAAAGCAAGGGAATAAAATTGACAATCTTTTATAATTTGAAAGGGATGGGAGAATATGTCAGTAGGGTTTTTTGTTTTATTTTGTTTTTGGTTAACTCACTGACTATAAGGTTTGAATCTCCTACTGATGTTTTAAATCTCAGAATTTAGAAAGTAGTTATTAGAAATATAAGTTCTTGAAAACTTGAATACCCATTTTTTTCTGCAAAATTCCATGGTGTTTAATGAGAGGAAACATTTTTAAGCAAGATATCCGAGGTGATAATACCTTTAAAAACTTAAGTCAGATAAATGTGCTAAGATTGCAGGTGATTAAAAGATGAATTCTCTATCCTAAGAGCAGATTATCATGCTCTTGACATATGACTTCTACAGGAGAAGGTCTAGCTTAAGACTCTCCTCTTAGGGTTGGCAAACATAGAGTGCTCACAGGCTCGAACTGTGTCCAGGCAAAGGAGGAAACAAAAAAGGGTCAGGATGTTTGGTATAGCATTGGCACACATGAGTCCTTTTATTCTTCTCTTACCCTGTTAGTGTCATCAGCCAAATAGTACTTTCCAGTTTAACTTTTGCTCAGTCATGGCAAGGCAAGGATGCTTTATTTATAGAAGTGTCTACAGATTCTAATTCTTATTCAAACCACTCCCCCAGTGCCCTCTCCCCTGCAAAAGTACATTGTATAGGACGTTTTTTTGGGGATGTGGATTTGTAGGGTGGAGGCAAGATAAAAGTGAGTAAGGCTGCTTGACTATTCAACTTGAGCTTGAAAAGAAGGTGAGGAGCTGGATGTAGTCCTGCCTGGCATACTTGATGCCTTACTTCACATTTTCTCAGTTTACAGAAACAGGAGATTACAGTTCTTGTTTTCTCATTATGTTGACTCTGCCTTTGTCCCCTTCACTAGGAGACTTTGTGGTGATTTAATCAGCCTCCTTGTAGACTAGTTTGATCATTACCAGAAAAAGTGGTATTAAATTCATCTGTTAAATGAATCAGCTTGGATTGTACCTACTCATAGAGCTTAGCTGTGGGGATAGTTTTTTTTTTTTTTT
>ML103925.1:29371-40190 GCA_003697995.1 Taxidea taxus jeffersonii
TTTTTTTTTTTTTTTAATATTTATTTATTTGACAGACAGAGATCACAAGTAGACAGAGAGGCAGGCAGAGAGAGAGGAGGAAGCAGGCTCCCTGCCGAGCAGGACCCTGGGATCATGACCTGAGCCGAAAGCAGAGGCTTTAGCCCACTGAGCCACCGAGGCGCCCCTGTGGGGATAGTTTTAATTAACACTTCTCCTTAGACAGACACTCCCCATACACACCCAGATAGTTTTGTATGTTAGTAATCCTTGATATCATTTAGGATTGTTCAATAAATAGTATAGCTCAATAAGTAGCTTTATTTAGACCCATTAAGTGTTCCATGAATGATAGAGATGATGTTGTATCTTTATTTTTATTATGATTGGTTATTATGAGTGGTTTAGGAGAGAAGCTAATTTTATCGAGATTTCTGTGTGAAAGTCTTTTTTTCTTGTATCAGAAATGAGTAGCTGATTCAGGTGTTACATGTCACTTTGTGAAATTTCTCATTTCCCAAAGAAAGTTGATAAATAAGGCATAAAAAACAGCGGAGTGTATTATAACAAACCAGCTAAGGTGAAGTTGGACAGCCTTTAGCACCTCTTTAAAAAGTATCAAGTCTAAAACACTAAACTGTTAGCTAAGACAGATTAGCAAGATTTTTGTGTAGGGGTGGTGGAATACAAAGAGTATGGGCTTCAGAGTTGGACAACAAGAGGTTGAATTATTGGTTCTGACATTTCCTACTGGAGGCCTTTCCTAGCTGTGTGCTGGGGCAGGTTACTTAGTATCTGTGAGCCTCAGCTTCATCATTTGTAACGGGAGAGTAATATGCCCATCTTGCCAAGTTGTAAGAATTAAGTCAGAAATATAAAATCCAGTGCCTGGTATGTTGATAGCCACAAATTGGCACTGAATTGCTTAATCATTATTGATCCTACTTTAAAACAACTTCAAAAATAAGATGATTCTTTTCAAAGAAGAAAAAGAAAAACAAAAAATATCAAATGGAAACAATTCAAACTGGTGGAGATGAGGGAAAGGGGCCAGAATTCTTGATTCAGATGAGAATCCGAGTGGTAACATATAAATATGATTGCTACTTAAAATAGTAAAATCTGTTTAAAGTTGGAAAGGTACAGATCACCCCAAATCTTTTTACTTGATGTCAGAATAGAGCTAACCTTATATAGATATGTATAGTTTGTGCCCTTTTCCCCAGAGAGAAAAATTTGTTCTTTCTGACTATTTTCCTAAACATTGTCACTGTCTGAAAATTAATTGTACATAGTCAAGATAATAAAAAGTGAACTATATTTTTAACATTTCATTCTCAGGTACCTTGTCTAGTACTAGAATACTACAGTATTGATAGAGGAAAGGAGGAACCAAAATGAGGTTTAGGATAAGAGAATTGACCAGTTTTTCCTCTTTTATACACATTACACAGCACCACTGAGTCCTACGGAGACCATTACTAGACCAAAATAGGTAGGTAGAAGTGAAGTAGCTACAGAGTATAAACAACCAAAGGTACCCTACTAACTTGGAGGGAGAAGATAGAAGCTGAAGTAATCAGCTTTGAGTCCAAAATATCCAATTGAAAAGACATTTAAAAATTGACAACTAGCTTTAGCTATGAGACAACAGGATTTTATGATTTTTTTGCTATAAGCTTGATTTTTTAAAAAAGATTTTATTTATTTATTTTACAGAGAGAGAGATCACAAGTAGGCAGAGAGGTAGACAGAGAGAGAGAGGAGGAAGCAGGCTCCCTGCTGAGCAGAGAGCCTGATTCGGGGCTCGATCCCAGGACCCTGGGATCATGACCTGAGCTGAAGTCAGAGGCTTTAACCCACTGAGCCCCTAAGCTTGATTTTTCTTAATAAGGATTGTGAACATATAAAACATACCAGCAGGAAAAACAAAAGTGAAGAAATTAAAGGCAGGTAAGGACGTCTCATCATGATCTGTAATCTACTCAGCGTGTTAGAGCCATAGTCCTGCCCATACGTATAAGGAACTTCTTTGTAGCTAACCCATGTCATAAAGGACCATTTTACATAGTTAATGAATGTGCCCTTATTGAAAAATACTGCTAAGCAACAGAAGTGCTTAATTTTAATTGTTGAAGAATGAGGAGTTCTCTAGAAATAACTGTTTTGTTAGTAGTACATTATTTGGTATAAATTTAAATGATCCTGTTGTATCAAATGGTTGAATACAGAATCAGATTCTAAAAGAGCAGAGTTTCAAATTAAAGATCATTAGGTAGGAATAAGATAGGTCCATTGTGTAGGTCATAAATTATAGCCTTTGCAACTGAAACAGAGTAGCTATATCAAATAAACTACACTGCATTGCAATTCTGAGCTTCCTCTAGCATGGAGATCTGTATATTACCTTAAACAGTTACAGGATATTTTTTAGTGAAGTTACTGGTGTATTAGCTCAACCCTGTTAAACCTCCTAGTTAAGGAAGAATAACTCCAACTGTTTATGTAAAATCCAAGCTGCTTAATACTGTGTTTTGTTCTGTTTTGTTTTTTTTTTTTTAAAGATTTTATTTATTTGACAGAGAGAGATCACAAGTAGGCAGAGAGGCAGGCAGAGAGAGAGGGGAGGAAGCAGGCTCCCTGCTGAGCAGAGAGCCCGATGCGGGACTCGATCCCAGGACCCTGAGATCATGACCTGAGCTGAAGGCAGCGGCTTAACCCACTGAGCCACCCAGGCGCCCTGTTCTGTTTTGTTTTTTAACATAGCTAATAAATTAGAGCACCTGATCTGGTTTTTACATTAGTAATTCTTCAGGAAAAGATCAGCAGATATCCCTATGTGGCCCTTTGCTGAAGGGCAAAAGATGATGCAAGTTAATGTGGCTGGCTTTGTAGTTTCCAAGTGGAATAGAACTGGGAAACTAGACTAGATCTCTTGGTAAACTCAGCCAGGCTATTGAGGGTACTTTAGAATTGCTGGGTGATTTTCACTAAGTATCCACTTCAAAAAATTATTTTCTGAAGTATTTTAATGTGCTGATGATATAAATTTATTTTGGTAGTAGAATATAGACATTCTCTTTTTCTTGCATGAACTAAAGATATGAGCTTTCATAAAATGAAGGCTTTGGGTTTTGAGAAATTTTAAAGGATAATTTTTAGAATAATTCAAAAGAAATAATCCTATTGGTTACTTTTAAAAGTGTTACAGATAAACATAGATAAAGATGACCATATCCCAAATGAAATGAAGTAACTCTGAGTCTTGTTTAAACCTGTGTATTCTGAAACAATTCAGTCTGTTTAAAAGGGGGCAAGTTTTTCCAAAAATTATTAGATCAGATTGACATAGTTTTACGCACAGATAAGCTGTTTGTATGTGGTATTAACTTTGAACATCAAGAACAGCTGTATATTTGTATGGATATGACTGTATGTATATCTATATCTTGTCATATTTGTAGAACATTTAACTGTATGCTGCCATACTATAATATAACATTTTTGATATTCTTTGGAATGATTACATGTATTAAAAATATTAATATGCTCTAAAATATTTTGGCATTTATTTTAATGCAGTTCCTACACTGTACCTGTCATTTTTGGAAAATGTAAGGTGATCTGTTATCACACATTGATTAAACAAAGATTTAAATATAATTCTGATTTCTGAGCTAGTTAGTATTTATACAAACTAGAACTCTATCTAGCACCATGTACATTCCAAAAATCTACACAACAGGGTAACTTGTTTATAAAAAAAAAAAAACAAACCTAAATTACCATCAATTCCCAGTTCTTTTCAATTTGTACATATAGTAGGTGCACAGTACATGCCTCAGTTGACTTGAAATGGGAAGTTCAGTATAAATTTCTCAAATGCCTCCTGGATCAAAGCCTTATCTTAAAAATGGCTTAGGTTTGGATAATAGATAACCATTATATAATTCTTTTACATTTGGCAGTTCACATGTGGCAATGGCAACTTTAATTAGAATATGAGCATATCTCACTCCCTAGCCATGCTAGATAGCAGAAAGCTTATTATACTTGGATGTTTGGATGTTACATTCTCCAAAAAGGCATCATACCTAATTTTAATTACAAGGCCAGAGCAGTGAGTATGTTTGTAATTTTCTAAGTCCAGATAATTTTGTAAGTTGTTTACCAGGTTGCCTTATTCTAGCTACCCACAAATGTATATTTTCTCCTCATTTTATGGATGTCTTAGGACCAGCAAGTTTTCAGAAATAGGTCAAACTTTATACTCAGATTGTAGTTTTCAGTATCTAGTGTATTTTTTGGCTACTTCACATCAGTTAGACCAAGGATTGAATGTACAATATTCCAAACAGGAGCTTCCTCAGGTAAGTGAAAAGTAATACTGGTTCAAAATGATCTTTAGCTTGTGGCTCCAGCATTCCGTGATCTTAAAGATAATTTTCTGTTTTTAAATACTAAGTTTTCATTTAAAATTTATGCTGTTTTGACTGATTGTTTCACTAGCAAGTCTAGATCCCAGTTCTTTTAAAAATTTTTCCTATTGTTTTGCTTGTAAAGTGCAGTGTTTACTTTCTGTCTTGGTTTTAATTTTTCTTTCTTTTTTTTTTTTTTTTTTAAGAGAGGGAGAGAAGTGGGTGGAGGGGCAGAGGGAAAGGGAGAGAGAGAATCTTAAGCAGATTTCATGCCCAGTGTGAAGCCCGACACAGGGCTTGATCCCACAACCCTGAGATCATGACCTGAGCCGAAATGAAGACTCAGATGTGTAAACAACTGAGCCCACAGGTGCTTCAACTTTCCCTTTTGGTTTTTATCACCATCCTAATATGCTCATTTAGACATAAGTTATGGTAGCCACCGTACATGTTGGTTTAATATTTGAACTTTTCTCTCCCATACTGAAAATTAATCTCTTTTAGAGTAAAGAAAGTAAGTAGAAATATTAGTCTCTGTGTAAGATAGATGCCTGTTGAGTCCATTTATTAGTGGACAAATGAAAGTTTCTAGCTAGATTTTAGCTGAGAATGTTCTGTGGCAGTTTCTCTTTTGTCACATCTTAATATTGGCTTCTTTTCCCATCCTCAAAGAGTGGGATATCCCCAAGGCTTACTTTCTAAGCTTTTCTGCCTGGTATTTTTATCTTACCTGAAAGATCATTCATTGTGTCCAAAATCAATATAGATCCTTGTCTTGTTAAGGGATTTATTTTCTAAGCTTCCTAGTGTTCTCTCCGTTCAGGAAGTGAGACTTGGAGTAATCACCCAAGACATGTATCATACCACATTTCCTTTACCCATCAAATCATCTTATTAACTAATTCCTCAGAATGTCTTCTGCCTTAGTGGCTGCCATCCTAGTCAGTCTCACATAACCAGATACCTGGCTGGATTGCATAATTCCTTCAACAAACATTTATTGAGTGCCTACATTGTCCTAAGCATTGTAATGTGAGGGGAGTATGTAAGAATGAATAATGTAGTCACTGCTCTGGAGGATCCAGAAGTCTAATGAAGGAATTAGATTGCTAAATAGGCCATTGTGGTTTGGTTAGTGAATGCTAAGATAATCCCAAGCCCAGGGCAGTCTTGGGACCACAGAGGAAGGGCATTAGCCATTTAGTTGCCTCTCTTGACTCTAGTATTCTCTGCATTCCCATCCATCTGATACTCATTTTATCTTGCTTAGTCACTGCTTCCTTCATATCCTTTTTCTGATGGAAACACGATTGCCCTTTTATCCTTCCCCCTTTAGTTTGTCTCTTCTTCCCATCACTTTTCTTTATGCTCTGCTAAATGTTCCCACCTTAAAGGGACACTTCTTTTCAACTCAGGCTCCTGGTCCTGCCCCAGAAACATAATGTATTCATTTCCAGTATTGGAAATTCATTCCAGTCTTCTATAAATGGCTTTTCCATTTGCCCTTCCCATTCACTGTCCAAATCCTGGCCATTTCCTAAGGTTCATTTAGTTCTACCATTGCTTTAAAACCTGTTAAGCTTGTCTAATCATTTACTTATCTCAGCCATATAAGCGCTCGATTTATAATATAGCATTGCCTTACATTGCTAGTGTTATTTTTATCTCCTCAAGGAGATTGTAAACTCTTTAAGCATCCCATTATGTGATACTTTTATATCCTTCATAGAACCTAACACATTGCTGAGCTCAAACCTTAACTGTTGAATTTCAGGAGTATATAAGTAGGGCATTTTTCCCCTCGGACATTAAAAGCTAGTTCATATGGGATATATTCTTTGATCTACTGGAAAAAGTATGTCTTTAATTGAAAGTTAGAAATGCTTTATCATTTTGTGTAAAAGTGTAAAATTGAAACACGGGAGCTCACTTCTTTTCGATCAGTTTGTTCTGAATGCCTGATATATTAGAGGTAATGGAAAAAACACTTGGCATAAAAGACACGAGTTAAAACTGGCTCTGTCATTTAATGTGGAGGTCTGAGAAAAGCCCCAAATGAGTCTTAGCTTCCTCATTGGTAAAATAGGGTTAATATTACTCAAGGTTGTGATGAAGATTACATACCATAATGGATATGGAATGCTTTGTAAACCTCAAAGCAATATATAAGTTTCGTATAATTTTGTTGTGCCCCCATCTTGGATGATAGTTTTGAGTTTGTATTTTACAAAAGTGCAGATTTCTTTATGGTGCATTTTGTGATCCATCAATAGTAAGTTCTCTGATATTTTCAGGTCAGCCTGGCTTTGTTGCCTCTCAAGAGGAAACAGACTTCTATCCTAACAAAGTAATGCTTGTGCTATGTTAGCGTACCATAGAGCACCACTGGGACACCTGACCCAGACCTGGTAGCTGTCAGGGCAAGCTTCCTGGAGGAAGTGAAATTATTATCTAAAGCCAGACCTGAAAGATAAGTAAAGGTAGCCAGGGAAAAGTATGAGGGGGAGAGGTTAAGGAAATGAGAGAGAGAGAATAGCTCCATTCTGGCTGGCTCTGAAATTGAATCCTATACCATATTTAGATCTGCTAAAGATGAGTGTATGTGATAAATATGATCTCTTTCGGTTGTAACTGTTTCATGGAAATGGTCTCCTAGTATCCCTTTATAGTAACAGCTGACTAGAATTTATTTGCTGGGTGTTAACTTCTCTTCTTCCTTATGTAGCATTGATATATTTTATTTATTAGAGTCACAGCAAGAATTACCTCCTTTAGACATTGGTCCATTTTATTAATTCTCTTCAATCTGCATTTACTTTATAACTACGAATTGCCTCCTTCATGCCTTCTTTGCAAACTATTAAGAGAACTGGAAAATTGGTTTTGGAGGGGTTTTTGTTTGTTTTTGTCTATAAAAACATTTACTTTTGCATGGCTCCAGATATTTGGAATGTGTTTACAAGGTAATGTGGGGACACTTCATTTCTGCTTAGTTTAGGAAGAATGGAGAGAAATCCGGGGGAAATGTTGCTGTTGGGAGCTCCAGAATAGAAAGGGCATCCAAAATGGCACCTGGCACAAAATACACTCTCAATAGATAGCTGCTAGACAAATGGATGTGCTGCATTAGTATAGACAGAACACATTCGGAGAAGGAAAGAAGATGAAAATAAATGTCATACTGCTAAGGTAGGATCTGTAAGCTGATGATTAGGAAGTAAGTCTGTATAAGGAATCCTAGACGTATAGATCTAGAAGCCTAGACGTATAGTTTCACCTACTATGCTTTGCTGAATGAGGCGTTGATGTCACATAGTTTTATAGTTGTCTATCAGAACTTGATTAAAAAACCCTTATAGTAAGTGTCATTCAGCTAAGTCCCCATAAACGAAAAAAATACTACTACTTATCCCCTTTGAACCATATAGAAGATCTGAGTGATAGTTTATAGAGAGAACTAGATGAGGCCCTGAAAAAAATAGACCTACCCTAAGCTCCACTGAGCTCCTGGAAGATGAGGCCAATAGTCTTTGTCTCAAAACTTGTGAAAATGCCATTCAGAAACTTGTAGCTAGAATCAGCTTTCAGTGCATCACTGCATCATAGCAGTATTTTTCTGCCATAATTGAAGAAAGTAATTAAGGAGAAAGGGTATTATAATTATTACCAGGGTTTTTAATGCCAGTGAATTTGGTTGGTATTGGAAACACACACTGACTATAACATTTAGTTAATTTTTTTTTTAAAAAAACATTTTATTTATTTAAAAAAATTTTTTTTAAGATTTTATTTATTAGTTAGAGCGAGCACAGGCAGACAGAGAGGCAGGCAGAGGCAGAGGGAGAAGCAGGCTCCCTGCCGAGCAAGGAGCCCGATGTGGGACTCGATCCCAGGACGCTGGGATCATGACCTGAGCCGAAGGCAGCCGCTTAACCAACTGAGCCACCCAGGCGTCCCCATTTTATTTATTTATTCGACAGACAGAGATGACAAGTAGGCAGAGAGGCAGGCAGAGAGAGAGGAGGAAGCAGGCTCCCTGCTGAGCAGAGAGCCCGATGTGGGGCTGGATCCCAGGACCCTGAGATCATGACCTGAGCCAAAGGCAGAGACTTTAACCCACTGAGCCACCCAGGTGCCCCCATTTAGTTGATTTTTTAAAGTAACTTTTTCTCCTTCTGTTTTCTCCTATTTTTCTACAATATCATGGTTTGCCAAATATAGAATTTTTTTAGGATTCTAAGCTTCGAAGTTGGCAAAAAATGTCCAGTATACATTAGACCATGGCCACCTTAAAGAGTCAAAAGAGATGCTGGGTTGGGAATGTAGGGGAACTTATTTTGGGATATGAAAGAAATGTGTGAGCTAAGAACTTTGAGGCTCTATAGTGATGGTCTTAACACAGACCTGACTCCCCCCTATAAATATTTAATGACCACTGTACTACTCTGAAATTAATAATATAACTCCTCACATACATAACTCCAAAAATAATATGATGCCTTCCTTGCTAATAAGGGAGAACTTTTTAAAAAGATAATTTATAGGGACGCCTGGGTGGCTCAGTTGGTTAAGCGGCTGCCTTCGGCTCAGTTCATGATCCCAGCATCCTGGGATCGAGTCCCACATCGGGCTCCTTGCTCGGCGGGGAGCCTGCTTCTCCCTCTGCCTCTGCCTGCCACTCTGTCTGCCTATGCTCGTTCACTCTCTCTCCCTCTCTCTCTGACAAATAAATAAATAAAATCTTTTTTTAAAAAAAGATAATTTATAATGTTTCCATATGTAAATGTTTGGTATCAATAACTCCAGTACTGGGAGTGGTCCTTGTGCTGGGTGGTCTGATTTTCTAAAATGAAATAACTTCTAATAAAAAGTATAATTTCCTTTTTATTTATAGGGCCAGATGCAATACTGAAAAATAAAGGTGTTTTTTTTTTAAACTGTATAAAAATGCTTTCTAATTGTAAAACTATGGCCAGAAATTTCCAGAAACCCTTATAAACTTCTGACATGCCCCAATGGGGCTTTAATGCTCTCTTCCCACTTTGAGAACCACTGCTATATAGAATCACATAGTGTTCTAGTGTTTTTTTATTAAGATAGCACTACTGACTAAGTATAAGTAAGTATTTTTTATTAATCATTTTATTAGTAGTACTAGGCTCATTTTGAGCTATATATTTTTTCTCCACCTGTCCTTTGGGACCAATCAGTGTTTGTGAACCAACTGGCCATTCATAGAGATACTCTTCTTATAGAATAGAGTTTTACCCCTGATGAAGATCTAAGTATAGCTAGAATGAAAAATACTGGTGAATATGTGAGAAATATAAAAGATTTTTTCTTCCTTTAATCTCTTTAAAAGGTAATTGGCTGCTTAAGTAAGAAATAGTAACAGCATATTGTTATTTCTAACCAATTGAAAAATAAAATATGTAGTAGCACAAAGACTTGATGGAGAAATGTAAGTATATGTTTGCAAGACTCTTAAAATACAAATGAAATGAGATGCTGTTCTGTGAAGACTACTGTGATAAGTTAAAAGATACATACTATAAATTGTAAAACAACTGCTAAAAAAATAATAAAACAAAACCCAAAGAGGCACAGCTAATAAGGCAGTAAAGGAGATAAAATAGAATCATAAGAAATATTCAGTTCAAAGAATTCAGAAAGAGAGGAAAGAAAGGAACAAAGTCATGATCCTTGAAACAAGGTCAGATACAATGTGTGGGCCTTGTCTGAAGAACATGCTTTGTATTGGAAGTCTTTCACAAGTGCTCTGAGTATCTCCCACTTTCCTAGCTCCCACACTATTGTGTTTTACAGCCCCCAGGCTCATCCATGTCTCTGTTCCTTCTCTTTGGTACTCAGGTGGATTTGACTTTGTCACAGACTTCTATGTTTGCTAATACAAGATGTTGCAAAATAAAGTGGAATGAATTGATTACTGATTTTTCTGTCATGTCTCAGCATACTCTACTCTTTTCTCTTCCCCCGAATTCAGAGACATGAAAAATGCTGTAATTGGAAACAACAAGCAGAAAGCCAATCTCATTGTTTTAGGAGCTGTTCCAAGGTATGTTTGCTATCAATTCCTTTTCTGATATTCATACTAAGTTTCTAATATATTTCTCATTCTTATCCATAAGACCCATCTTTTATTGTATTGTCTATCCTATTTTTGAAAACCTCCTAATTTTAAAATAAATGCTTTGAAATTAGGAAGCATCTCTTTAGAAATTTTTTAAGTATCAGAGAATGGAATATGAAGCAAATGTATTAATACTTTTTGGAAATTCAGGAAGATCATTGGCCCTGCAATAAAAGGATGTGTTGGATAGATAGACAGTATACACCAGCCTGATTCTTTATCTCCTCAGAGCCTTGGCAGGTTGTTTTGTTTTGTTTTTATTTTTTTTTTT